>UXUI01010098.1:0-14883 GCA_900576705.1 Enterobius vermicularis
CGCCCAGTGGAAATTAGAAATGACGGCGCCTATAAGTATATGGGCGGCGTCATTTCTAATTTGTATGGAGATTTTTTCGCGGCAGGAGAAGGCCACATTAGTCCGGTTTGTTAGCACCTTAATGAAAGTGGTGGTCACCGTTCAAAGTGAACATTGTTTACCTGGCTTAGTTTTGGAGATCTGCAGATTTTTTGACAGCATTCGACTCCTCAGAACTGTGGGCAGTCGGTTTATTATTTTTGTTATACCATGCTGATCTCCAGCCTCGTCATCGAGAAATTCGCTAAAATGTGACGCTGGAGGTGATTTTTAAATCACTATTTTTCTATTACTTTGTATTCGAAATTTAGGTTGTAAGGAACAAAGGATTTTTTTGGTTTTTTGCATATAGATTCCTTGAAGTGTGTTTTTAAAGAGATTGAATTGTTGCCAAGCTCTTACTTTTCTTTTCTTCGCAAACTTGCTATTTGTAAACGCAGGTAGGTTGGTTTTTTGCGTAACTGAATTTTTTTCACTTGATATTTCATTTAGATCAAGTATTTGTAAAAAATTTGTTATTATTGTGCTTGCCGCAGTTGTGGCTATGTGCTGCTTCGTGAATTTTTTGCATCCTTTTGTACTACACAAAAAACAGGTACAAATTAAGGAAAAAAATTAGCCCTGAATCGCATCCCAGCAAATAATTCAATTAGGGCGCTAGACTTCAGTAGAATTCAGCAACCACTGTGTAGCCACAATGTGACAAACAGAAATATGACAAAGCCAAAATTCCCAGAATAAGTCACTTAAAAACGCCTTAGTCTAGACTTCAGCCGACGTTTTTCTCAGGAGTCAGCAAGACACATTACCGTACCCCCTGCCGGTTCTCAATGTACACAAACAAAGGGTAGCAGTAGGTTTTCCTATATTCTTAGGGTCCCCTCACTTCTTCCTAAATTTCAGTAAGAAAGTGGGTTATTTTATACCGAACATATGGAAAATAATAAACACGGGTATCCCTTCCATTTACACTTCTTTTTTTTACATCATTAATTTTTTCACCTTTATTTTTTTTTTGATAGGAGATTGCATTTCTTGACTTCCTCACTTGAAACTGTCTTTTTTTCAACCAACTGCTCGGTGATCCCCATTTTTTTTTTTGCACATTTCTTATCTGCTACACATGCCGATTATGAATAAAGGGAATCAACAAATTTCTATGAATATCAACAAAATTAAAAGTATCTGTTAAAAATAAAAACTCTGTAACATTTCTGCTGATATTTTGACAGACAATGGACGGAAAAGCGAAGAAATTGGAATGCAAAGGGTTTAAATATCCATTAACGAAATGGCATTTCAATACGCTGTGTACAGAACTAGACTAAAAAATTTGCCACACTCGTAACCCCGAGAAAGAAAAAACTAAGGTATGTGGGCACTTAACAAAGTTATTATAATGACACTGTTAAAAAGTATATGTAAAGATTGAAACTGCTCTCACATTGGCTAAAATGTCGGCTGAAAATAGAAAGTAAATCGAGAAAATGTAACTATAACGGGATAAGGCTTTTACAAACAATGGACATTAGCTGCCACATCAGTTACACAAATTACCTAGCAGTTTAGCATACTCTTACAAAGTTCACTTCGGATATCTTCACATTACACAGTGGAATTGTGCCAAAGCCGCTGTAACTTCTCCGAAGTAAAAGATATCAAAAAATTTCGCACCAAATTGAAAATGAAGTCTCCTATTTGTGAGTTTTTTTCTTTTCGCAATGATTTTTTTGCTCACCTCATACAGGGGATCGATAAGCCCTATGTACACAACTAACACTGTGACTACGTAGGTATTTTTGGGCAGTTTAGAAATTGTTCGAGAATTGTGAATGAAGGAATTGCAGGGGGTGTGGATTTTAATTTTTTAGATTCTTGCAGTTATAGGAGATTTGCAGCACTCATTTCACGACCTGCTGAAATGAAAGCGTCGTTGTGAAATGGCAAAAGAACTAAAGCAGCATTTTAGCATCAGACTAAAAAAAATTACGTAGACAAAACTAAAACTGTCACGAGAAAATAAAGTTAGGTTGACGATCAAAAAAGGCGTGTTTGGAGGTAGGCACGTTTAATTGCAATGGCGCCGTGTCATACGGTCAAAAAGCACATGCTTTTAAAGAAGTATGAAAATGTTGAGTTTCACGAACGAAGAATGAAATCGCATGCTCTTCAAGCTCTCACCGAATGAAAATCTGGAGAAATTTATGTGCTCAAACAGAGAATTTGCTTTTCCAGGTTCCCTTCCCAGCTGTTATTGAACGTCTTGAAAATAAAAGAAGGGAAAATTACTTGTTTCTGCTAAAAGCGGGTTTGCGAGGAGTGTTATAGGCTGTAATTTTCAGGATATTCGGTTGTTATTTTTCTGCCATTGTTAATGTGGGCTTTTTAAAGGGATCCGGTTTAAAGCGATTTAAAGCGATAGTGCTTCTGTTGCAGTTCACAGCAGCGAAATTTTCATCGTTTTTATTTCACTGTCCCAAGAAGCTGATGATTAAACTTGACCGATTTTGGGTTTCTCTTGGTCAAAAAGTGGTTGTTTTCTCAAGGAAGTGCTCAACTTCAGTTGCTGAGGAACATCTATCTTGGAGGGAGCGGCTTAAATGTGTTTCAGCAACCAGTTTGTCTTTTTTTCAGGGTTTTTTAAAAATACTTTTGTTTTGCTGTTAGTGGAATGCAAGTCTTTGGAAGGTTTTTCTTTACGGTGAAAGTTTTGATTGAGGTCTGAAAACAAATTGTTTCAGTGAAAACGGAGACGGAATTTGAAGAGTTTCAGGCAGACTGGAATAAGGTAGAACAGGTTATGCCTTTGAAATCAGTTCCGAAGTTACCCAAACATGAGTCTTTTCCAACCCCCAGTGGCTGGTTTCCTCCTAAAGGTATCTCCCCGTTTTCAATGCTCCGTAAACGATCAACTGTTGGAAGCCTAAGTTTTATTGAAGATTTCAACGCTTCTTTTTTTAAAAATTACTTCCTTTTTGGGTAACTAGATTCTTTTTTAAGTCAAGGGCGATTTACCGTATTTCGTCAGAAGACGAAGGGATCATCTTTTTCCCGTATATTTACACGTTAAAAGAGACAAATTGGATCCAAAAACTATGGACTTCGATTACGTGGAACTCGTGGAATTAAGGGATGTAGCTGGAAACATTTTTGTTAGTTTGTTTCTCATAAAGGATGTTTGCTTTTCTGACTACAATCTTTTTTTTGAAGTGAATTTTTGGACTCTTTTGTCTGTTAAATTTTAAAGTTGGTTTTTGAGATGAATAATAGTAATAATCTTTAGCTTATTACTATTATTATCTGTTGCTAGCGGTCTTTGTAGTCGTTGTTTACTTCTCAGCGAAGAAGTTGTAGAAGCAAGCAAGTATGCAGCCTAATTTAGAAAACTGCATTTAGGTTTGAAGATTTCTAGTGATGCGGATGTTTATGAAATTTTTGTTTTGTTTAATTAAGTTTGCCGATGAGGATTTCACTTAATTATCTTGGTGCATAAACTTCATGGAAGGAAAAGAAATATTTTTTGAAACTAAAGTTTGCTATAAACCCCTCCTATATATTTTAACTTCATACTTTAATTTTTTTCAATACATGCTTACAGTAAAATTCATTTACTTAAGACTGCCATTGGTGGTGGAACTAAATGAAAAATATGCTGGTTGTTCTACGTGCTTTTAGAATCCAATGGAATAGACGGGCTTATGTAGGGAGACGGTTTACACCTTAATATGCGCTTCCAAAGTTTGAAAATTTTTTAGTTTTTTGCACATTTGGACTCTTTTTAAGGTTTGCAGTTCTTCCGTTTGTAAGGAGAACCACTCGAGTTAAGAAATAATGTTGTTTACCCATTCTTTGACGTCGACTCGCCTGATGCATAAAGAAAGTGGACATTTCTGTGCAGGAGCAAAGCGATACTCGCGTTTTGCGAGTGTTTTGCCCACACAAGGCAGGTTTTTGGTGAGAGCACTAGTAGTGCTCTTCAGAAGTACTTTTTGACAGGAAAACTGAGGTTTTTCATTTATGAGTGTAATTTTAACAGCTTCTCTACTTTTAAGAAGTGAATTGGGTAGTTCTGAAAAAGATAACTAGTGCTCTTTTTTTTTCGCGAGAATAATATACTGCTCAGCTCAATAAACTTGAAAAAATTGGCCTAAATCGGAAATCCCTAATGCTGACCGCTGAAAAAGGAATTATCTATTTTATCTATCTTTTTCAAACAAATATTGTTCGCGGACGTTCGCCAACTGTTCCCGATGGGAATCGTTAGTAGTTTGGGATTAGTGTTTTCCCAAAAATTGTAAACGAAGTGCATCCTTTACTGATGTCTGCGCGTGAAAACTGAACGACGTCAGATGTCCAGAACTCATTATGAACCTTATCCTTCAAGATCTCTCGACCGTACTGTTCATTCAATTTAAAATCCTACAAGGAGCTGAGATAAGAACACATTGTTTAGTTTGCGGTTAGTGTGGATGTCGTGTAAGTTTTTAGCGTAGGACTTTGAGGTTTACAACGGTGGCTTCACAAGAGAGTAAGTTTTTTAGTTTTCCATTGTATTCTCGCTTGCAGACTAAGTTGGAGTGAAAACGAGTCAACAGAAAGCTGAAAGGCTCCATGAACTTTTGGAAATTACTAATAATTTCAATTGCTCATTTCTACGTAGTTTCTGCAGTAATAAAGTTTTTCGTATTTTAATTATTAGTAAAGCACTTTGCCTTCCTTCTGAAACAGTTTACTTTTGAAATTATGGGGAACAGTCTTATTTATAGTAGTTCAAAGTAACGACAACGATTTTTCTAATAAGAAATGACCTTCTGTGTATTATGTACTCTTGTTGAAATGAGTCAAACAACTTGCAGCGAATGCCTGTTGCTTGTTTGTTATTACTGGCACCATCCCATTGCTTTCTAACGTCCTAAATCCTGAGAGTACATTTCCAGTGTTACACTTCCCTTTTTTTGAGGAGATCGTCCACAACAGAGCAGTATTTACGCCTTCCTAAACTAATTCACACAGGATTTCACATTTATTTCGAGATTGTCGCAAACAACAGTAGATTATTTTAATGTTGGTTCGCATTATTCATTGATATAGATAAAAAAACGTGACTGAATAAGCGAAACCTCCCCTTTTTTAAAATTTCTTTGTAAACCCAACCTTTGTTGGCGTATGCGTTATTAACACAGGAAACCCTGCAAAATGAAGAATTGATAAATAGAAAAAGGCACTGAGTTAAACTTGTTTTAAATAAAATTGTACGACTTTTCTCAGCAAGATTCTGTGGTAAGTTTTTTGTGGGTTTAAAGGTTGAACTTTCTTGAGCGGAGAGGTAAGGTGTTGCTGCATCGTATTTAAATAAAATTTTCATAAATCAGAAAACTTTGCGCAGAATGTATTTTTGAAGAAGAAATTGGGTGTTTTTTCAAAATTTATACCTTTACGAGTTCCAGTCTTCGCGTTGAAATTTGTATTATTTCCGTACTACTTTAAGATTGGGAAAAAATGTGTTTTTATGCGCCCCTTTCCCTAACAAGCTGACAAAAAATGACAAACTGAAAGAAACACAGGCTAAGCAAACGCTGAAGTTTTCACAATTATTTCAGAGATAGTTACTTCAAATTTTCCTTTTTGCATAAACCAAATGCCTAGACTTACCCATCGACTCTCCTAAATTCGTGTATTTTGTAGCTTGTATATATTTCTTAGAGCCCCAGCTTTTGCAGAGCAGAATCTTTTTTCAGGCTTTTGCGAAAGACATGCAGGAATTTCTTGAAGGAGAATTAAGCCATCCAGTAGCAATTAATGTAGACGAACTAAAAGGGAGAGTAACCGTTAAAGGCTCCGAAAGATCGCAAGTTGAGATGTTCCTGAACAGATGTGGCTTTTGAATATTTCGCAATTATATTTTAACAGTCTGTTGTAGTAGCCACTTGTGCCTTTCATAATATTTTGTATTTTTGAAGTCCTAGCCCTTTCCATAGTAAAATCGCTATGTTTAAAAAATAATTTGATACCAACTGCGTTTCCTGCAGTTCAAACAGACATTACGCATGTGATAGCTTTAATATTAAAATACCAGAGCCAAACGGGGTTATGTCGAAAATCCAAATAGGTAGCTTCATCTGTAAATTGAAGGGTGTTTCGCTATTAAACAATGTCTTTAAAAAAAGGGGGAGAAGTGCTTATTTGGCTTAGATTTTTCTGCATCACCCGTACTTCCATCTAATTAAGTACTTCGATGCCTTTAGGACTCAGCTCGGAGTGCTACTACTGAGTTTCCTTAATCTTGTCGTTTCCAAATTGAATTTTGGTACTTTTCTGGAGTAGTGTTTTGCATAAAAAGGTAGTTATTGCGCGCTGCGCGCATCATCTTATTGGTGGGAACTGATTCAGATTTGCTAGTAGGATACTCAGGAAAAACGACTTGTCCGAGATTGTTTGACTGCTAAAGTGGCACCTTGTTAGGTTTCTTGCTTATTTTAGGTTATCTTTCTGATTGGCTGGTAATAATCTTTCTATACTTTTCAAAATCTTGCTTTCACCGTCACTCACGAGTTCTTAGCTGCACGTTTTTGGGAGGTTAGGCAATTGATTTCTCCCAGTTGTGCTACCGGACAAAACTTATCCCAAGTTTACTAATAATCGTTCAGTTATCTGGTTTTTTTCTGGGCTTGAAGAAATCTCTCAGTTCTTTGACATTTCAGAAGCACAAAACAGTCTTCTGACATACACCACCGGGACTGCAAAGGAGATGCACCGAGATTTAAAAAGAACAGATCTTCAAGGTTACTTTAAGTTTCAGTGAAGGGTCAGTCATTACACAATTGTTAATTCTCAGTTAGGGATAAAGTCTGTACTTAGACCAAGGGTTTGTGAGGGTCTTTTACTTGGGAATCCGTCTTATGTCGTGAGGTGACGGGAAGCCGCATGATTTTCCCGTTAGTAATCGACTGAGCTACAAACTCTTCAGGTTTTTGGAAATTTATTACATGTTTTTATGACAGAGCCTGAGTGCTTGAGATATGACAGGGAAAAATCTCACGAAGTTTTGTCAGAGCTACCATCTGTGCACAAAAAAAGATACATAAATTTTTTGTTACTTGGAAACACTGTATATAAAAACAGTAAAAAACAAGTGCAAAACGAAAAATTGAATGCTTAAAGCGCAGGATCACTCAGTGGAAAGCCAGAAGAAATACCAGGAAAACTTAATGGAGCAAACAGATCTTACACCTGTGTCGTTCACTCAGAAAAGCATATAGTGAGAGGAGAGACTACGCCTAGTGTAAGCAAAGCAGGAGAGTAGCAAAGGTGTTTCTGAACTTAAGTAAACGTACTAACAACAGAGCAGAAAAAAAACTTTGTGAAAAGACAACTTATAATTTACTTTATTTCGCTCTGCCGTTTTTTTCTTAACTGCCTACATTCCTTTTCCAGCCAGCAATAAATAAATGGTTACCTAGGTAAACAACCAGTTTTTTTGCCTACTTCACTCAACAATGCCACTTTTACATCTTGTTTATGTTTAACAAAAGAAAAGAACTTTAGGAAAGCTCCTAAGCACCCAAAGCAAGCAAAAATCTACAACTAATTCAAATGCAATTACCGCCTTTCATAATCATGAAAAAAACAGCTGCATTATGTCAATCTAAACACCAGCAAACAAAATGTAACCAGAAATCCAGGTCTTCTGCGAGCAGTAACCTAACCAATGTTACATATTTTCCTTGCGAATCGACAAATAAATGCGCCACGGTTAGTTGAGGATATAATGAATAAATCCAACAAAAATGGCCGTACACAATTGAAAAGTGGTATCACAGCTCATACTCCACCCATTTTAATAGCTTTTCAGAAAATTCACAGCATACTAACATCTCACTAAGAGTTCCGCCTCTTTTTATATTTTATGGAAAAGTTCATGCCGGTTACTTTCTCAGCACTACCTTCTGTAAAAGTGAACAAAATAAACTTAGCTTTTATTTGTAAAGCGCTTATCACACACAGAAACTAACAAACGGTTAAGCTTCTGGGCTCAAAAATGTCTTCCAAATTAAATTTTGTGAATCTCCACAGTTTCGAAAGAATGCATTAAGTAAGAAATCAGAAACTACGCATCTGTAGCAACGCGAAACATCTGGAAAAATCTTGTATCGACGCTGTCAAAAAATGTAGTTTAAGGACCAGTGACAGAGTAGTTTAAGTTTGACACTTTATTTGTAGTTTAAACTTGTCAACCCCGTAACAGGCTCCTAAGCAGTAAAGCAAAACATATTCTTACAGAGAGAAGGTCTCGATCCGAGTACAGGGAAGAAACAGCTTAACCAAACGGCAACCTCCCGTAACAATTTTCGTGAAATGTTGACTACAGCAGCAACCTGTGAAAAATGGAAGTCACTGCACTCATCTTGCTATAAAAAATCAAAGGAAAAAACTCCATCAAATTTTAAGATCTGGAAATGCAATTGCTAACTAAAAAATATCAGTTACCTAAAACCATTAAAAAAGTTTATGAAATCCGTATCGTTTGCAGTTTATCATAAACTAAGCAACTTTATACAGTTTGACCTCTACTGTTTGAAAAGAGCCAGCGACACAAAATTAGATATACTGTATACTAGACGAAACGTTTCAAGTCAAAATGAAGAGAAAGATACTGGTATAATTACGTGAACAGAATTATCAAAAAACAATTGATAAAATAAACTTACATCAGAATTACGTACCATTTTGCAAAAAGATGCATACCTCCACTTCCCTTCCCTAACAGTGCATTTTTAGAATAAGAACCTAACAGTGCATTTTTAGAATAAGAATTTCGAGCTTGGCACTTAAATTTTCACAGTACAGACTCAGCTGCTATAATATAACCTTCTGACGACATCTTTGCCACCAAAAAAAAACATGCTGTGGAGGATTTGAGGCCAAGCGAATAAGAATTGGACCTTGTATTCAACTACTTTTGTGCTGCCACTCTAACCCGCCGTCCCTTCTGACACTCGCCTTTCATGATCTCTGAAAACTCATTTGCACTAGATTACTGCATCCTACATGGTACGTCAAGAATAGAATTTGCAAAACTAAAGCTTACTATTTTTACGTAGTTGGTCTTCAACAACTCCAGCCATAGTCACACTTTTATGCCTACGAAGGAGAGGATCACTTATTTTGACCGCCGTCACTCCAACCAACTCCAGACCTTTATTTTAAAATTAACCGACATAATATAAAGGAGTGAATAAACTGTAGTAATTAACAACAAGAATTGAGAAACTTACTTCCTCTATCACCTTTACGATAAATCGGCTCTTCCCCTAACCACTTCCTGAGAGTTCGGACACGGTTCCTTTGTGAACGTCTACAACCATTAACAGTAGGCTCAGGATGCACTAGAAATTAAAAAACTTTGGAATAAACGAATGCACCAGCCATTACATCGAGGATAAAAAAGAAGTTAATTTGATGGAAAGATTTCTAACGCGATGGCTTAAATGAAAATAAAAAGAGTACCTATACGTCTCTTGACCAGAACTAATTCCGGCGTAGACTTCTTTTTAAACCTAGAAATCAAATGAACTGGCTTATCAGAACTGCCATCTTTCGATAATTTCGAAACTGCAGAAACGCTTGAGCCGGAAAAAATCACCGAATTGTGAACAGATGAAGGCGATGAATTAAAATTAACAATTGGCAAGGAAATGTTGTCTTGTCCTGGAGTTCCTGTAGTAACCATTGAGATGTCAAGCCCTAAAACTTTATAAATTTAGATGAATGGCAGATAACTGGGAGACACAGACTTTATAACACTGCCATACTTTAACAGATCACCCAATCTCCAAAGAGCTCAACAGTGCAAGAAGAATCTTTGGAAAACACAATTTTTAATTTGAGTGTGTTTTGGACCTTTCGGTAAAAACTACCTTTTGCAAAACAGTTGAGAAGCACCATAACATAACACAACTATAAATCAGTTGCCGTGTAAGAACCTTAAAATCCTTCCATTTTTGGATATAAAGTAAGAGCAAAATTTACACAACGTGCTCCCCTCAGTCTTAGAGAACTTGGTAATCAAGAAAAGCAAACCAAACCAATCGTAGAAAAGTAAAAGTAAAACAAGGCGAGAACTATTATGGACTTGAACTATAAGCAGTGTTGCGAGTTCTCGCCAGAAACCAACGCATCCTGTATTCTGTGCGCTTCAACAGTAGCCAGCCTCAACGTAGAGGGTGGAAAAAGAGCTCTAGTATGAAGCATGATGAAACATGACGCATACATAAATGACTCAAACTCTTGCCCATCTTAAAAAACACGCTTTCTTCGTCACAACCAACACTCGATGCAAAAAATTTCCTAGTCGAAAAAATAGTTTCTCAAATCCTTCAGAATACTGGCCATAGTAAAAAATGACCTGTACAAGCAGCGGCTTTCGTGAACACAAAGAGCTAAGCAAGCTACAGATGAAGTGAAATTCCGTTTATATTCACAAGTGATGGCATTGGTTTTGAGAGAGATTTATGCTGTTACAGCTACGCCTCAAGGCATGGAATTGTTAAATATGCTTACGAATATAACCTTTCCATCATTTTAATGTTACATTGGCGTTTAGATATCAGCTCATAGCAAGCTTTTTGTAATCTACATTGTGCTTTTCTGCTGAAACAGTTGCACAATGAGTTCTTCAGCCAGATTTATAGAATAACTTCCCATAGCCACCTTCATTCGTACTTTATTACTTTGCTTCGTGAATATCTTTTTTTTGGTCACAAGTGAAAACTGCAAATAAACAGAAAGAGGAAGAAAAGAGAGACAATCTTTTATGTAGAGTACTCAGAAATGCAGCTTCAGTGCTGTCATGCACGTTAATAAAAGCTGTCCACTTTAGACTATTTCACAAAAAAAACCTGAAGATTGCAAATCTGCATGTGAATTGTGGCAACAGTCCCCCTATAAAACTCAGATTTAATAAGTCTGTCTGACTAAACCGTACGAAAAAAGACCTGCAAATGGCTTATTTAACCATACCGCTAATAAATCCAGCTGGTCTGAGATTGTTCGAAGGAGTCCCGCTGATCAACTGGTTACAGCCAGGAAGTTCTGCATGCGTACCGGAACCTTCGCTATTGGTCTCTTGCACTGTAGTTGTACCACATATTAAGGACTATGTGTGCTTGTTCTTACAATATTTAAATACTTAAAATGGTTTTATGCTACCACGTAAAAATGACACCTTGTTCCAACTGCTTAGAAATACTCAAATTCCTTGTGGATGACTCCAGTGCCTCTATAAAATCTTCACTTTCTAATCCGTTTTCGGGTTTCAGAGAGACTTCACCTAAAAACACACTGCTCTAAACTATCCTTTAGCGGAGTTGTAAAATGTCGTGAACCCCATCATTTGCTACGATTTTGCCTCCGTACTTCAACTATGCTTTGTCTGTTACAAAAGTTGTTGGTAAAACAAAAAAATGTAAGATAAAAGAATAGTGGACCATTATTAACTACATGCAACTAATCCCAACATAATACAGAAAGCATGTTCCTTCTAGCAAAAATCCTATTTAAAATTAATAAAAAAGACACTACTTAAAGCCTGGCTTTGTGCACATGCACCGTTGGCACTCAAGTAATTTTCCTTATCAGCACTATCCTTCCTGTTATCTGATGCCAATTTCTGCTTCCCCACTCCCTTCCTATTTGAAATTCCATCTCGCAGCGAAACAGCGCTCTACAAAACTTCGCAATGATGAGAACTCAAAAACAAAATCTGGAATTTAGAGCCAAAAAAATAAAGGAAAAACTGGAAATGAAGTAAACAAATAATAAAACAAAACTGTACTGGAAAAGTTTAACAAATACACTGCAAATAATAGTAAAGTTAATAAGATTGAATGAATTATTACCGTCAAGTAAAAAGACACTAAAAAAAATTTAGAAGACTAAAACGAATAGAAACTAACAAAACACAGCGAATCATCAGCGTCGTCGTAAAAAGCTATACTTTGCAACGCCGCAGAAGGTCGTAATACTGATGGAGTGCAGAAGGAAGTACCAGCTGGCTCACTGACTTGTTTACACTAGGAATAAATAGTTGGAGAAAATATTAAAAATCTTTGACAGGACTATTTAATTAATTCTCAGTTGAGAGACACAAAATTGTAAAAACTGAGCTGAAATTTTTCATTGATTTCAAAAAATAAAAGGAAACCTTGGTTTTGCGCTTTTGTTCACAGGAGCCTAAGACAATCATCTTACTTTTTCCCCTATTTGTACTTGGAGAATCGGAACTCGTATCCGTGACCGAACCTTTAGAAGTACTTAAAAAACAACTATCATCTACTAAAGAAGTACAAAATCTAAATACAAAGCTCAAGAACGATCGATAGCCTTACTGAGAAGCATCTGCATCCATAACCGTAAGAAATTTACGGTGATGACCTTCATATCGTTCACAAATACTATTTTTGTTACAGGAATTATTTGGTGTGCTTGTCAGGCGTGTAAATACTTTTTTACTGACCTGCAACAAGTCGGAAAACAAAATTAATACTGTATACAACCTCTATGAAATTTTAAGCTTTTTTGGTACCATGAGCGGAAAAACAACAGCAGCGGTAGTCCAAATAAGAAAAAAAATGGCATCCCAAAAATGTCATCACTCTATTCATAACCTTACTTCACATTTTGGCTAACATCAGTTTTAAACTTAACCGTTGTCATTGAGTGGTCCAGTCCTTTTCGCCCATTACCAGGAAAGTGTAAAGTACGTTGAGGCGTCTTGAACGACAAGAGGGTTTTAGGAGCTGCTTTCAAATGATTTTCATCCATGCCAACGTTTAACGCGCTAAGTAAACGATCTCGTGTATTGTTTGATCCTGATTTTTGTATAAGAGAGTCCTGAAAGTAATTGGTTCGAAAAATGACAATTGCAATTCATGAAGATGAAACCCCAAAAAGCAAATTAATTCTTAAAACGTGCAGAAACTCACCCGTTTTCTACTAATGTACTATCACTGAGAATCACACTCAAGTCAAAACTCACATTACTTATCGTAAGGGTTGAGTTTGGCTGCCTCATCAGTGGTACTGCTCCTCCACTGAGATAAGACGTCGTTGCTTCCAACGGTGACTTTCGCTGCTTTCCTATCACCAAAGCAGTGTCACAGCGATTGTCTACAGATCCCGTCGTCGAACCCGTAAGTAAATCCTGCTTACTGCTCACTTCCTTCTCGCGAACAATACTAGGCCTTTCGTCGACCTTCTCATCCGGAACCGTAACACTTTGAAAACACGATGGAGTACCATACGACTTTGTCTTTTCCTCATTAACTTCATTTAAGTCATATTTTCTTTGTAAATAAGCAGTTTCTTTTTGAAAGAGAAGTGTACGCATTTTCGTTCGATTAGCGCACTTGGAACCAACACTCGACACTCGTCCACTATTTTCAAAAGTCCTTATTCCTTCATCTGCAGAAATAAAAGCAAAAGTTTGAACCTTCATAATGATACAGCAACTTATACCAACTTCCAGAAACAAACCTGCATCATCGTCAACGATGCTTGCTGCTCTACACGGTGTTTCTTCGGTAGGCGTTTTCCTCCGCGACTCCTCGACTAACAATTTCTCAAATTCAACTTGCAGTAAACGAGGATGTGCGGTGTTTTTCGCACTGATTGGGGAATTCAGTTGACTGTCATCCGTATTACTTAAAATGTCCTTACTAGTTATGTGAAAAGATTCGGGAGATGCAAGGGAACCACTGCTAAGCGCTGAACCTAAAAAAACGCGAGCAAAGCCAAATAAACAATAGGGTTCACATATTCTGCTCATATCCACTCACCAACTTAGATAAAACTCCATGTTTAGTAAAACAAAATCACCTGATAGCCATGAAATAAATGTTGGAAATTCGAAGTCAAGCGTAGGTGGAATATCAGTGACAATATTGAAATTTGGTCGTTTCTGACGAGCCTGCGAAATGGGAATTGAGAAATATAAAAAGCTTTTAAAACACTGTACGATAAAGCTACAAATTCTCTGCTCACCTCACGTTGCATTCTTCGTACTGTCTCTCTTTTCAGTAACAAGTTTTCTCGGTTACCTGTCTGGATTCTTGTTTCTAAATGAATATTTTCCTCAAGCAGACTTCCGGATAAATTGCACAAAGGTTCCTCATCGTCCTCTAGTACTATCTAAAAAATGTAAGTGGTTCGTTCCCCCTCAGGTGATCCAGCAAAAGACAAAACTTTTTTTCTGTAGCAAGTGCTTGTCAAAACGGCTTACTCTTCCACGAAGGATTGGACGACGTAAACCAAACTTTTGCTGTCCCATGCTTCCAATACAAAACCCATCTAGCATAGTCTCCTAAAAGAAATTAGCAAAGTCATCAAAAAGAACTAAAGGAACAACAGCACAAGTCCAGTCAGTGTTCTTCGAATAACGGTATTACAAGAAAAAAAAAAAGTTTTTGACCAAAAAATAAACAGAGCTACAGGGAACCAAGCACCGGATTCCAAAAAATGGCGAAAAACTGCTATAAACAAGGACGCAATCTGTTTGATTTGAACGGCGTTTTTCCCGCCATTGAAAAATTATGTAAAGGCAGCGTCATTTCTAATTTAGTGAAAATGAATCCGACTATATATTAGGAAACCCGCGTTGTACAGCTCCTGAATATATATATTCCTTCATTTACCTTTTTTTTCTTAAATTATTCATCTTTTCATCATTATTTTTGAATTTTTTCTCACTCGATAGAGAACTGCATTTCTTGACTTTCTCACTAAAATCTGTGTTTTTTTCAGCAGCTGCTCGGCAACCCTAATTTTTTTTTTTTTTTTTTTTTTTTT
>UXUI01010101.1:3203-15701 GCA_900576705.1 Enterobius vermicularis
TGTTTACGTTTCTTAAAAATTATAACAAGTTAGTATGGTTTTATTTGACACAAAAAATGAGAAGATTAATTTTCAAACATTCTCTTTTTTAGTTTTATTTTCTCATTTTTTTTTAAATTTATAAAGTTTAGTTAGTGATGTTTCAAAAAATTTGACAATCAGTATTCTGTGTAGTCATTTTAGTTTTATAGAGTGAAATTAATGATTGTATGCGAAAGCAAAAATTGTAGCAGTTGTCTAGACCTTTACTAAATAATATCAGCGCAATAAAGTTTGGTGGTGTGAAGTAGGGAATTCAAACTTGAAAATTTTTATTGGTCTTTTTTGACAAACTTATTTATATTTACTCAGTACTGTGCTGCTCGGTTTGTCCACCTATGCTTACCCGATGGACAGTTGAGCACAATTTTTATGGTTTACATAACGTATAGAGCGGTCACAATTGTTCAAAGCAACTATTTGTTTACTGCTCAAATATTTGCATAGGCTACTAAACCTAAAGAAGAGAGAAGAAGGGGGGAGGAGGGGGGGGGGTGGAAAAATCAACAACACTAAATTAAATTGTTGCCAAGCCTGTTTACATTTAATTTCTACACTATCTTATCCTGTTATAAAATAAATGACATTAAGATGAAAATATTGAAATCATTATTCACCCGAGTAGCCACAACAGAGCATTGAATGTTGTCTAAAGATTTGAATATATCAAAAAAACGTAAACAGTTACCCCGGTAGGATAAACTTTGAAGCGTAAACATCTGAAACGCTAAACAAAGTCATGAAGTTGTGAGAACTTTAGCACTGGTAATTTCCTGTTTTGACATAATTCAAATAAACTGTTGTTTATTAATAAATATAATTTGAGAAAGAAAAAATAATTTTTTTTTTGATTAATTGTATAACTGTAAAATATTGGTTAGATGATTAGTGAATGCAAGACAAAAACAATTTTTGCTCTAAAATTGCTGTCTTAGAAATCAAAACAATACGATGATAAATTTGTTATTCAGAATTTTTTTTTGTTTTAATCAGAAAAAAAGATATTTTTGTAGTAAATTTTAAGAAAATAAGATAAAATCTAGATGTTCATTTTTTTCTTTTGTTTTTTTATGCAACATGATACAAATATCTATGCGTTTTTAATATATGTGTAATTTACTTACTCTCAAAAAATTAATGTTTAGAGAATTCTAAGAATTTGTAAACAAATAGATTTTTTATATAACAAGTGATAAATACTTTATGTTTTGTCATAGATTTTAATCAATTTACTGCCACTGACAATGAAGAATTTAACGTCCAAAAGTAAAAATTTTTATAAAAGTCTAAAGAAGTTTAAAGGTAAAAATTTCTTCTCTTGAGAAGTCATTATAAACTCGGTAAAATGTGGTTTCCAGGTATGATGCTGAAACGGTCAAAGATCATCAAAGTTTTAGAATTTAAAAGCTAAGCATTCCAAAGTTTTGCCATAATTTCAAATTGCTTTTCATTGCCCGAAATTTATGACTTAAATCTTTTTCTCTTAACAATTTTTTTTTTTTTTTGCACTTTTTTTTGTTTGATAATTATTTTTATTATTGTATTGTTTAATTTATTTATTTATAACGTATAGTAAGACAAATTCAGAACACCACTAAGCAGTGCTAACTATAAATAGTTGTATTTTTCTCAACTGAAAACTGTACACTTTGTTGCTTTTCTAGGTTTATTTATTAACTTTGAACTTTAAAATATTGGTTAACCGTTACTCGTTACTCTTATAAATCAACAAAAATTTTGTTGTTTTTGCAAAAATTTTTTACGATTTGAATAATAAACTTAGTTGTATTTTTTTTAGCCTATGCATACATTCAATAAATCTGAGCCACCACTACGAAGTAATGGTGGTATAAAACATAAACGAGATCGTATGGAGGAGCTTCGACAGTGTTGGGCAAATAAGTGGACAAAAATATGTTGCTGTCTGCTGATTTTATTAATTGCACTAGCTATTATATTACCAATTATCTTCACACAGACACTAAGACGAGTAAGATGGTGCTTATATTTATGTTTCAAATTTGTTTTTTTTAACAGCTATTGAAAAATCTGCTAAGCATTAGCGTGTATCGTTCATGCATCTTGTAGGCAGCTATCTTAAAGTCACTTTGTCTTCTCGATTAAAAGATTCATACCCTTTTTTTGACGTTTAGGGACCGAATCGGTTCACTTGGACTCCGCCACTTCAATATCGTTTAGGACAAAACAATCCTACAGTGGTCAGAATGACGACTTATCCTAATCAAGTTCGATTTGATGTTAGCGGTGATATACCGTTTAAAAAAGGAAAATATGTATCAGTGTATGACTTTAGAACGGTAAAACAACAGTTCTGCTATTTTACTTTCATTGATTATCTGTTAACAAAATTTCGTTAAAAACAATTTAAAAATTAAAAAAATGTATAAATTTTTGATAAGAAGCATCTTGACTGTTTTAAAAAAAATTTTTTTCTCTTACACATATACACTGTGTGCAACATTGATATATAGTATGGTCACACACAAAATACCCTTAAATTTTTTCTTTCAAAAATTACTTCTTTTTCAGCGAAAAACCATTTTGATTGATTTATCGTTAAAGAATAACGAAAAAAATTTGGTGTGTTTTGTAATGGACATCAATTCCACTATTGTACCCAATCGAGAAGTATTGGAAAATGCAGCCAGGAACAGTGGCGACGTAAGGTTTACGTGGTCAATAGGTTAAAAACACATGTCTCTGATCATGTGTCACCTTTTTCCAGCGTTTTGAACAACAAAATTGTACCGGTTTTACGATTTGTATCAGTTTTAATGTTGAAAAGCAACTGTTCTACGTTCTTAAAGTTTTTTTCCATTTTCAAAAAAACTTTTTACAATCAGACACTTTTTCCTTGTCTTTATGAAAGGTGGTTTAGAGAAGAGAGCAACTACAAGGTTGGTATGAATCGTGGAATTACGTACCCAGACCATATTCTGGTAATACTGCGAACATATTTTCGGCAAGCATTCCTGAATGCGAATTTGCTCGTTGGGTGGAACTTACTTACACAGCATACGACCAAAGAGGTGAATCATAGACGACATTGAAAAAAAGTCTAATAGAGAAACATTTTCAAAAGCAAGTTATGAAAACATTTTTACTTTAGATTAACCCAGTACCTTAGATTGAATGTTTAATAGGTCAGAAATGTTCCGAGTGTTACGATTTTTGTCTACCTGAACTTGGAATAGAAAGAGATCCAATTCGTGGTGAAAGTTACCTAAATATTGTACGTCGAGTATGCTTTAACCTATTCGTGCCTGAATGGCGTTCTTATGCTTATAGTAATGAGCAAAATCAACGTGATTTTGAAACTTATTATGGGAATACTAATGAAGCTCTGAGGACAAATGGTAACAGCAACCTACCAGCACAAACTCGACAGGATGCTAGAAATTTTGAAACCAAATGGATTCCGCTTCAACAAGTTTCACGTAAAATTTTTTTGACTATATATATATATTTAAAATATTTGGTATAAGTAAGTTATAATTGAATCTGTAGCTGATTAGCCAAAACTGTTGGTGAAATTTGACTGTTCAGAAAGGTTATCGAACCTCACGCATCAAGCTGTGGATGCTCTACAAACTACTGTTATGGGTGCCGCACAAAGCGTTTTTGGGAATCATCCGAACGGCCGGAATAGTGGAAACGGTGCTAACGGTAACGGATATGTAAATGGAAATGGTTTCATGCGTCCGTACACGTCAATCACTAACAATGGCAATGGCCAAGACGAAATGGGATTTTCAAATCAACAGGTAGCACAAGACTTTGTTTCGCTCTGGAGAAATGACGTTTTTGTTGTCATTTGCTGTAAAAAAAACGTTGTTCTTTTTACATTAGAAAGCCATTTTTCAGTCCGCATGGGAAAACGGAAGATCTCAAGGTGTTTTAGACGGATCACAACGACAGGTAACTACAAATGGAACACCAGTGCAACAAGGTCCAGTAAATCCTCCTTATCAGCAGTCAAATCAGGGGATTGTATCTGGACTAAACAATCCAAATAATTATAATATGTATTCTCCTTCTCCGCCTTCACATGTTTTAAATGGCCAGAATGGCTTCAGCCGTCCACCAAATGGTTACCCCTCGAATATTTTTAGCCCTGAGGTTAACTATCTGCTTCATACATATATCTTGTGATGTATTATATTTGAAATCATCTCATAATTTATAGAACATTCCTAAACTCTTGTTTTGACGAACACTTGGTTCAGCAATTTCTAGTCTTTTGTTGAGACAGTATACCCGGTGTATTAGCTGTTAAAAAACGCCACAACTATTTTAAAAGTATTAATACAAGGCAAATTTGAGTTTTTTTTTTGTCTCTTGCTAATCTAAGCAGCATAGGTGCAGTTTTTATTGCAGGAATTTCCTGCTAGCTTCAACGGCGATGGCAGTAGAGTACGACAGGTAACAAATACTTACGGTAATGGTCAGTTATATCTACCAAATACCGCTTACCACCCAATCGATATAAACAACCCCATGAACGGTGTTAACGGCAATGGTTATTCCAATCAGCAGAATATTGGTGGAGGTACAAACTTTGCGCGACAGGCCTTCGTAAACATTCCACGTAATGGACAAAGTCGATTTCTAAATAACCATCGGTTTGGACAGCCGAATGGAAATGTATACTACGAAAATAATCAGGTAAATTTTTATATTTTGATTACCTCCTCCTAAACTTGTGTAGTTTTTGCAACTATTAAACAGGCCGAGTGAGATATAATTTCAGGTAGTTTTGAGAGAGCGATGAAGCATAGGTGTCCTTCTAAGCTAATTGTTGATTTTTTTTAGCTAAGTTGAAACTCATAAGTAGCCTTTGTTTCAATCTCAGTTTTTTATCTGATGAGGTTGGCTTGGTGGGAAATAACTGAGTTCATTTATCATTTTTTTTGCAGATTAAGTAGAGTCTGTTACTATAGTATTAGTTTAAAATTTTATTATTAGTTTTACGGCAGGTACCGATGGTCGTTCTAAAATATCTACTGAATCATCTTTTTATCAGCTTTTTCTATTGAAAAAAAGTAAAGTAGGAAAGAGAACGGATTTACTTTCTAGTGTTTTTATGGTAAAAGAAATTGTGGTTTCATTAACCAAGAAATGAATGTCTCAGCGTCTGTACTTTGCTTCCTCACTTAAAACACACCAAAGCAAATAAGATAATGTTTAACGTTCAATCAATGTTGACTTCTAGATCAGTGTTCTGTTTATCATTTAGAGGCCAACTCAAGAGAATGATGGATCTCATCTGAATGGACAAAGTTGGGCTGCTAGTGGGTAGCAGTCGCTTCAACCTACTGAATTATGTGTATCAAATATTTCATTTTAATTTCAGCATTTACTTCTGTGTTGAACTACAACTTCAGAATCTCAGTCTCTTTTCTATTGTTTCATCTTCTGCTTTAAACCATAGTGTTGCCCGAAAACAAAAAGAAGAAAACTTCCGGTTTTTGTTTTATACCTAATAAGTGACTATTTTAGTTTAATTTGGAGATAATTTTGTTTTTGAGTTAAAGAGATGTGTAAATTTAAAAGTGTTCCTTAAGTAGTAATCATTTTCCAAAACTAATTATTTTTCGCAAAAGATTGTTTTTTGTATTTTTTTTTTTGTTTTACGCCTAGCCGACTATGCACAAACGCTTAGATTATTGCTAAAATATACTTATAACAACGTTATTATTTTTCTTTTATACGTTACTTTCTGTAAAACAGAATGTTTTTTTACCAACATATTAGCTATACTGATATTACCTTTTCGCTGTTGGAGTTGTTAAAAGTGGTGTGCATTGTTTCGTTTTCTTTTTTTATTTGATACCTTTATTCTTTTACCATTTTGAATTGACAGTATGAGCGGAAAGCAGAAAACGAAAGAAAGAACAGTTAAAGTTTAGATGTCTGGAAACTGACATCTAAACTTGAATAGTTTTTTAACAATACCGTTGAAATCTGTGTCTCTGCTCTACCGTCTGAACGCTCACGGCGGTGATTGCCGTTTAAAGTAAGACGTAGGTGTTTCCACCCAAAAGTTTTTTTCTTAATTAGCATCTTTTGGAAGATTTTGTAGGTAAAAAGAAGTGAACAAATTTTTCTCTCGACTGACAGATTTCGCTTTTGCATAATCGTCAAAGTGCTGCTACAAATTAATTGAAAAATTATTTTATTTGTTATCACTTGATTGTTACTATTGATCTCTGAATCTTTCATATAATTATTGTCAATAATTTTTAGCATTTGTTTCAGATCCACAAATCTGCATGCTCCATTTAATTGCTATACGTATAGCGTATCTAGCTGTTCAGGGGTTAAGTGGCAATTTAGAGAGTTCTGTATAAATGTATTTTAATTGTCAACTTTTATTATGCTGCTGTGCAGAAATCAGTTTTGTCATGTCACTTCAGTTCTTTTTCTATTCTCTTTCAAAGGTGGGAAATCGTTTTAAATTTTGCGGATTGTTATTTTTTGACGTTATTTTTAGAAAAAGTAAGGTATTAGATTTCCTCTCCGTTGGTTTCTTTTTTTTTTGATTGGATAACCATAATGATTGCAACTAATTTAGTATTTGTTTCATAGATTTCAAATGTTTTTAACGAAACTGTGATACAACTGGACTTCTGTCTTGTGATGTGCATCTCCCGCTTTATCAGATATCTTACAGTTGTTACCAGCTTTGTGTATGTAATGTAACTGTCCTTCAGTTTACTACTGTAAAGCATGGCTGAAGGCTATGTAAGCACTAATGTTATTGTGTTATATTGTTGAAGGAAGTTATTTAATGAAAAGCATGTGGTAAAAAAGCAAGTCAGTTTACTCTTCCACAGTTTGTCGAGTACTATAACTAACATATTAAGGGGAAACTTTTTTGTTTCATTTTTTCCGCTCCGAAGCTTGCTGCACACAGGCAGTTACTATAAAATGCAGCATATAAAATCTTGTTCAAGCTTGTTATTGAGCAACCGCACTCAAAAAATCAGCAGATTACAGTATCTAGTAAAATTTCCTCCTTGTGCAATAAAATGGTGAGTACAGCTTGCAGTTCACTTCCTTCTCCCACATTCATTCCAACTTTTTTAAGTCTGAGCCAGCAAGTTTTGAAAGCAGCCTCGGTCAACGGTCGACCGTGACAAAGAAATTCACTTGTACAACCAATGCTCGAGCACCAGTGGCCTGGAGAATTGGGCGAGACGACGGGTGTAGAGGACTGGCCAAACACTTTGCTACGGAACTTCACGTTATACCCATCCGCTAAACACTGGAATTACTTCTGTACTCCGTGTGCCGCAACCGTCCGCAAAATCCACACTTTATTAAACACTTCCAATGATGCTACAAGGAAACATTGGTGTAAAAACATCTCAAATCCAAATTTATCACAAGTGAGAAAGTATTTAAATCAATTAAGACAAGTACACCAGAAGGCTATGAAGGTGGTCAGGTTGAAGACTATGAAGGGACTAGAATCCAATGAGAAGTCACTTTTCAGAAGAAGAGCTTTAGCGGATTAATTATTGAAGCTTTTGAAATATTTACTTCGTGCCCAGTTTGGCAGTTTGTATTCTGGCTTCTGAGGAAGAATTTCATAGTGTCGTCATCATTATTATTTTTTTTATTTTGGAATTCTGTTTGTTTGATTGGTTTTGTATCTTTGTTCCTTGTTGTAGTGTTGTTAAAAAATAAAATTAGTGCTCAAGTTTCGCCACAGTTAGAAAATAAGAACGTGGGGTTGGGTTAGCAATACAAAACCAAGCCAGAGATTGCAGAGGGCAGTAGGACTACGCCGGTAAACATAAATTTTTTAAATATCGACACCTTGAGTAGAATTACTATTTACGTGTTGTTCACATGTAGATCGCAACTGTCCATTTGGCGCCGAAGTAACTTCTGCCTCAACTACATCAGAACAACCTATCACTGCATTCAGTTAACCCGAGTCAATGCCGGCGCCACTAATTTAATACCAGACTGTGCCACTGGCAACTCTAAATAATGGGCTATCCATTAAATCATAATTTATACAGATACACATACAACTACACAGCAATATATTTTCATAATTAAGACAAGTGTTAGACGCAAACTGACCAGAACCGTCCATAGCGTGTGCTTTAAAGCATCTCACTTCAAATACAGCATTCGACCAAGGCACAATTCCAGAAAAACAAAAAAGAAGTTCTACAACCTAACTGTCCATTCACAGGTCATAAACTCTCCTAAGAAAAAAAATCTTTATGACCTCCCAAATAAGACCTACTAAGGTCAGCAGAGTAGAAAAAAGTCATCTAACAACTCAGCTTTTAGCTGTTGCAACCCCCCTCCCCCCTAAAACCCAATCAGTAAAAAAAAAAAACAATTGAACTTAATTTAAATATTTCAGCACCATGCAATAGGGCCCAAACCCGTTAAATGCTACAGCCACTTAGTATTTCTGCACTATTCTACCAAGCAGAACAGATACGACGCAAAACTGCTTTGCCGCTCTTTCAAAAATAAATCTACAGAAAAAAAAAGGCACTACATTATGAACCCCAATAATTACGCGACATTATCTCAGATTAAATAACGAAGCCAATAAAAGCTTCCGGACGTGCTCGTTTCACCTCTGATGAAAACGAAAATGAGCCGATGATAAAGAACCCCGAACAATCATAACTCGACATGTCTAATCCTAGTCTCAAGTTGTTTCTCAAGTCTCTTCAGCTTTCTTTTCAACCTTAAAAATTCCGCTTCGAACTCCTCTAAATTCTCCTCATAAACATCCTTCTTGCCCTCAACTTGTTTTGCAGACTGCAGTTCCTCTTCTTGGTAGCGCAGCCGATCCATATGTTTGTCAAAATGCACTAACTCATTCCTTATAGACTCAAGCTCCGACTCATTAAAGTTCGAATCCAGGACAGCCTAAACGTATCAGTGTTATAAAGAGTGCTCCAAAACTAAGGTTTAAAAAAAATTGAAACTGAAGACGATAAAACAAAGCAGAGATCCAGCGCAATAAAAATAATAAAATGAAAGACCGCACCATTCGCCATAAAGCATCGACTTCTTCGTTCCGGAAAGAACTTTTTACAGTTCCGAAAATCTTCCCGTGAAACTTTTCGTAGTCGTTTGTAAGTTCACGAGAAATATTTTTGAGCTGCTGGTTCAATGCAGCCCTTTCGCTATCATCTTGGTCATCCACGGCATTCTCGTGGGGAATTGTACGAAACTTTTGCAGTAGTGCATGGTATTGTTCCTCTTTCTTCTCGTAGTCTTTGAGCTCTTTTCGGAAAGCTGGAAAGCATTTTCAGAAATACACAGAGTAGCCAAGACTAATTGTTTTAAAATTTGCCTAAAAATGAAAATGGAATGGAGGCGCTCAATCACAACTAAATTTTTAAACACCGTTCAAACTTAGTATGACCAAATAGTACTTTCTGACCTCCTTCTAACTTTCAGCGGCCATCTTAGGATTAAAAAACCTACTTTTCAACTGATATTCAGTAAAAGTCCCCGACAAAGCAGCTTGCCACAGCTTATTTAATTTTTTCACAGCAAATTTTTCAGATCCTAGAACAGTATTCGACGACCGGCGACCGTCTTGATCTTTCCACTTCACTTTCTTTAAAAAAAAAAGAAAAAAAAACGAAAAATACATCAACTAGTCAGTATAAAACAAAAGATTTATAGGAAGATATGCAAAACACATGCAGTCTTACTCTGTTATAGGCTGCTACAACTTCATCCAAATTGAACTTCTTCATCGCTTCCTCCAATTTTCGATCCACTTCATGCATATCATTCCTTCCTGATTTAAGCGAACGTTCTTTTGCCGACAGATATAACCCATCAAATCGATCCAGTTCCTTCTAAACATTACTTTAAGTAATACAAAGTACAACTAATCACCAGACCACATCATGAAAATGGCTTCTAATAGAATCACTAGCGTCCAGCATGACTACTTCTATTAATCCTCCGTTAGGAGTCATCTGTTCTTCCCTACCCAGCTCAAACTATCCCTAGCAGGAAAAAAAAAAAGTAAAATAACCAATAAAACAATCACCTTTACCAACTTTAAAACCGATTTGTCAGTAAGATGATGAGTCGCCTTCAACCAAATAAAATTCATTTTAGCAGTGCGGAATGGGTTTTCCTCCGTAATAATACTTTTTGGCAATCCATCCTTCGCATTAACGGTAATACAGCTGACACAAAGGAGTAAAATTAGCATAACCATATTTGGCAAAACCCCCTAGAATTACAAATGAGATAAAGCGATATTACACAAACTGCAAAAAAATAAAGAAGCGATAGAAATAAGTAACCAGACGCTTCACCCACCTATAAGACTCCAACTATGAAAAAGTACACAGAGATCACATATCCTGTAAGAGAGCTACGCCGAGACCAGAAGACAGCTTTAGCGAAGCCCGAATTTTCACTTTGAGTTTCAACAAATGCCACTGTTCTAAAAAGGCATATCAACAGCCTTAGTAAAACAAATTTTTATGAGTATAGGACGTTGGAAACAGCCTATTAGCTATTCATGCAGTCATTCAGTAAAAAAAATACTGACGCGGAGACGCATAAGGAAGTAGAGTGGCACATTTTTATGAACCAAGAGTAGAATACTCCCAAAAAAATTGAATCTAAGCAATTACTAAACGTCTAAACAGTAGAATAACACGGCAAATACAAACTGAAATTCTCTTAATTAGTCAGCTCACTCTGACACTTCATTTTCTGAAGCAACAAAAGTTGTACGGGAGAAAGCTAAATAAAAGCTGATCTCTTCTTTTCAAAAACCGAGATAATCAGGATTAGATTAGAACAAATGTTTGCAGCAGGAATGAAATTCAGGTCTGCAAGTTAAACTTACTATCTCAGTCATTCTCGTCATCCCCTGTATCCGTATGTGTTGTAAAATTACCGCTGTGGCTGGCAAGTTGCCGGCACTGTCAACGTGTATCGGCTGCAGAATCACTTTTTAATTTCCAATCGCTGAACTTTAAGTCTAGAATCTGTTACTAACCTTGTTACTAACCTGAAACAACTTTTTTTAACGCATAGGTAAATCCAGTTCTTACGCTAAAGTCATAGCCGAGAGAAGTTCCAGCTCGTTACATCTTGCCCTATGTAGACTGCCAACTGAATTAGAAAGTACTTACCATGAATCACAACTACTCCAGCAGCTGACTCGTCTTACCAAAAGCATTCGCATTACACGTGAGATATCCTTTTAATAAATCAACCAACAATTCCCAATTCAAAAAAGTTTAGTTATTTTCCATTACAGTCTTGTGGGCTTCAGCGTCACTGTCTACAGAAAGAACATTTGATCTTTTGATACCTGAGAGCAACATACAACTTTTTGTATTAAAATGCGCCATCTCTAATTCATAGCCACTTAGATTTATGATTCAAACATTGAATATAGCCGGTTACACCCACAAAGACTACAACATCAACTATACTCATCAAGCAGTATAACTGCCAGAAATTTCACGATGTACCAGTGGACACTTTCAGCATTACCTCTCTATTAAACACGTCGATTCGCGTGATACCGGAGTAAAAATTCTATTAGTAATGACATCTTTGATTTTCACAGAAAGTGCTTCAAATTTCTGTGTTCTTATATGTGCACTTTTTAGCAACGAATAATGCACCTAATTTTGGATCAGTTTAATTCTTTAAAGCATTGCTAATTCAGCTTTTTTCCTAACTGAATTTTAGTTCAGGTATGAAATTTAGTTCTTGTCATTCTTTATAAGAATTGATAATCAAACAGTTCTATGAAGCATTAATTATGAAGTTGAACTATAAAAAGTCAAGCTTTTGTCGCGAGCGTAGTAATTGACTGATTAAAAAGGAATCTCTATTCACAACTGCATTCTTGTTACCGAAAAATCTAAGTTTCGAACTTCAAATAAGCTCAAAATCACTGGCCAAAACACAAATCATTTTTATAATAGTGATAAAAATGCCAAATCTCACTTAGGTATTTTTCAAAGTACAGCCTACGCTTAAACAACATTACCGTTTCTGCAGACACCGTTATTCAGCCACCTCAAATGCTGTGCTCCCAGAAAGCTATATTTTTGCAAGAAAAAAAAAAACAGACGAAAGAAAAGCACATAAATTTTCAGTTTAAAATTGCACCATTACTTATAAATTGTTAGTTATTTCTACTCTTGTTTTAAAATAGATCTTTTTCATAATTTGGACCAAATTCTTCTGTAGCCTCTGCGCACATTTGATCAGTAATTCATGTGCGTATAAATTGTTGAATTATACTTTTTTTCTTATTCTCCTTAGGCAGGGTCGACAAGCGACTTTGCTGTATAGATTTAGACTTGACAGGAAATGTTTGCGGCACTCATTCTCTTTTGCTAAAGACCATTATTAAAGTCGTGAAAAAGTTTATTTTTGTTTCGCCTTTCACCA
>UXUI01010102.1:0-14724 GCA_900576705.1 Enterobius vermicularis
AAATATAAATATAAATATAAATATAAATATAAATAAATATGAAGAAAATAAATAAATGTATATACATACGGTGAATCAAATTTGGGTTTCTTACAGGAGAAGTTTTTTTGCTTTTTTTTGTATTAGCATATTATGAAAAAATTTCTAATGGAGTCTGCAGAAAAATATAAATTGGGTCAGAATGAAGAAGAATTTTTCAACCCTTTGATATCGCAAGTGTGTTTCAGTTGTCTATCAGAACTCAGTAGCAGGGTTTACTAAGTTTGTTCTCCAAAGTAGGCCTCGCTCCTCTTTAAAAGTTTTGAGTTTATCATCTATTTAAAAAATTTTGAAAAATTTTTTCTGTTGTTTACCAACGGCTTTACAGTTAAAAATTTTGGAGCTATCAGTGAAAGTTTTTGATTATTGTTTTCTACCATCATTCTTCCAGATCAGTTTTTAGAAACCTCCTTTTTACAAAATAGTGTTCTGCTTCTTCTTTAATGCTTTTACTTACATCACTGCTAAGTATGAATTCGTGAACATGATTTGGCCGAGTTTTTCCGAATTAAACTAATTTAAGTCGACAGAAAAGTTAAAGCAAATTCCAAGACAAGTAAAGTTAAGTCAAGTGAGCAAACCAGCAGTTTTTTGTGCTCTTATTTCTATGGTTTATACTATTAGTAGTGACAGCTGGCCAAAAAAGGGTTAAAAAGTAAAGAGCTTAAAACACCATACTCCTGGCTTGGATTCAGAGAGGGAGTCAAAGCAAAGTGGATAAAAGTTGGCAATAGAAATAATGCGTGTAATATAATATTTCTTTTGTTAGCAAACGATATTTTAAAAACAGTAAATTTTTGCCTAATGATTTCGCAGGAGGGCATGCTTTAGCTAAGTGTAGCACAACATTTTTGTAACTGCCGTGACTAAGAACCAAAAACACAGTTTTTGTCGTATTTTCACGCTTCATTTTCAAACTGAATTTCTTCCATCCCACTTTTCCCTATTCTTAAAGAAAATTTTTGCGGCAGAATTAAACGAGAAAGAAATGAGAGGAGTCAATTGCGAAAACGAGGAAAGTAAGAGAAAAATATTCGTATCTTCGTACGGCGGAGGCAAGCAGAACTTCCCTTCTCCGCTTATCAGTTCATAGGCGTACGATACTGCTGTTAAAGAGCAAGGAATACTTTATTTAATTTACCTTTTAAAATGAAGAAGTTTTGAACTACTAAAGAAAATTTGTCTTTTTTTTTGCTCTCGCATCAAGCATCTATCATTGATTTTTGGTAGTAAGAGATGATTTTTGGTTGTATTTTTTCACTGTTCCACAATAAAAATGTTTGTCAATTGGCTAACCGCTTTGAAGCATTGTATAAAAAGGTAAGACGCTGCAGTCATTTCCGGGTCATTGCTGACCCACTAAAAAGAAGGAAAATCAAACAAAAAACACCTGAGCAACAAAAACAAAAAGAACAGAGACTGTTAAGGCTGAAAAAGGTGAAAGCAGAAATGCATACAAAAGTTTAAAAAACTCTGAAGGAAAAAACAAAAAGAAGTAAAAAATGAAATGCAAAAACAAAGGGAAAGAACTCTGTTAGCACCAAATACTGGTAAACAGAAAAATAGACATACCTTTTTTGGCAAATTTAATTTAATATTTAATCCGGTTCAATTTAATTAGTCACTTTCCTTAGAGAATAATGTAAAGAAATCTGATTTTTGTTTTTTTCACACAGTTTGAAAAAAAAAGAAGATGGATAACAACAAATGAATGATTGTAAGTAAGAAGAAGAATAAACAGCAGCATATTTTTTTCCTGCCATTGCTGTTAGCGACGTTAGTAATGAAAAACTTGAGAAAGCTGGATTAATTAGAAAATTTAATTAGATCATTTACCCAGAACATAGCTGCTGTTGCCCAGCTTATGAATCAACCGCAAATTACGTGCTTTTTCCGCTTCTTCTCCAACAGGGCAGTAAAGAATGAGACCAATGAGAAAATTGACGGGTTTCGCGATGGAAAGTGGTGGAGGAAACTTGCGTTGGGGTTGAATTGTGGGGAAGGGGGTAAAGAAAGAATGCAGGAGGAAAAAGAATGACGGAGTGGTTGAGGAAAATCAAATTTGCAGATGACTTAAAGGCTTTATTTTTGCTTCCTTGACACTTATAAGATAAAAATTAATCTGCAAAATGAAAATGTTTGCGAGAATTACAAAATGTATTTAAGGCGAGACTTCAAGGTGTAAGCTTTAATGATTTTTGTTTTTTTACCCACTTTTCTCCTCCACCTCCTGCTTCTCTCTTCTTTTCACTTTACGCACCTTGTCTCCAAAATTTTGACAGTATTTGCCTCGATAATCACCTTGTTGCGTTTTTAGTATTACTGTTCAGAAAATTTCAGCGAAAGGAAATAAAATGAAAAGCGAAAAAATACACTAATACTTTTCAAGGACTGAAAGCAACTAAGTAAAATCAACATTCTTTGTTACAGTCAATTTGATTGGTACGGGGAGCAGTAGCGTTGATGTAAGAATGATAAATCTGATTTAGAAAGCTGGCTGTTTGACAAATAAACCATCGAACTAACTCCTTCTTCTCCTCTTCCCACTCCCAGAAAAAATCTAATAGAAGTTTTAACAAAAATAAAAGCATTTAAAAAAGATTTTAATCATTTTCCAATTGATTGGTACGATTGAAATGTATGCGAACACAAATGCTTTCATCAATCACCAACAGAAAAAAAATCTTAATTTACCCATCAACTACAAAACTTGATTACTTTTAATTGCTTGAATTTGTCAAACTAAAAAAAATTTTTTCTTCTTTTTTAATTTTTAATTTGCAAAACGAACGATAGAATTCGTCGTTCTGTTATCACTGCTGTCGTTTCTTGTCAATGAGCTGAAAAACTACTGCCTTTGGTTGCATTATTTCGCACTTGCAAGTTTTTAAAGAGTGAAAATTTTTTGTGAATAACAGAAAATAGAGATGAAGAAGCGGTTCATTACTAATATGATTACAACAGTCAGTCATGAAAAACTCTGACTTTATTGAATGATAAAAGAAAGTTTGATTAAAGAAATATTCGTTGAAAAGCGTGTAGTTGAAACAATATGTGGTATTTAAAGCTCTTGACCACAAGATAATCAGCAAAAGAACATGATAAAGCAAAGAAAAACGAGACAGGGCGATTAGATTAAGCGGCGGCGATGATCGTAACAATTTATTAAACGAAGAGCGCGAAGAAGAAAATTAAGAAAAATGTCTTGACCCCACTCAGCGAATCCGGTCTCTCAGGCAAGTATTGCGAATAAAAAAACCAACTGAGCGGTGTGAAAATTGCCTGAACATTTTAGTAGGCCTGTTCTCTAAAATGAATTTTGGAACCTGCGATAACATTGGCTGAAGGCTAAAATAACTTAGGATTTTTCGTGTCTCACTTAACAGTCTAACGCTTACCTGATGACTTGATTTCCAAGCTAGATTACATGTGTAGGCAATATTGTTGTTTACAGTTGACCTCTAACAAATTAGCTAGCCAACTAATTAAATTACTAACCAATTCTGACTAATTTACCAGTCAAGTAATTGATGCCAGCAAAAACTTCCTGTAAGACCTTTGGAAATAAATTAGGCAGATTCCCGCGAACACAAAGAAACAACGTGACAGAGCTAATAAAGAGAAATGAACAAGGAAGGAAACAACAGGAATTTACTTTCTGCTTTTTTTTTTATCTCTTTAACGTTACACAAAATAAAATATTTATGTAAGAGACTTTTACGCCACCTGTTAATCGCAAATTTTTCTCAGTTTTTCTCATCTTTATCACTCTTTATTTGCATTTTATTTACTGAGACTTCTTTATTACGTCTTCTGTTTTTCGTCGTAAATCTGTCTTTACCGAAATATTGCTCTTTAACAGTTTATTTTCTTATTTATACCGATTATAGGTTTTTGGTTATATAAATTTTTTCTAAATGCCCTTGGTATAATTGTGGTGGTTTGTTTCTAAATTTAAATGCATCTTAAGCGATAATTTCGTCTATTATGTCAATATCGTCTATGATTTTCTGCTCTAACGTCTCCAATTTATTTGCATTTTGTAGTCAAAAAAAAAAATTGAATAGATTTATTTGAGAGCATTTAAAGAATAAAATAGGTTGTCTTCCGGAAAAACAGACAAAAAATTAGAAAAGACATTTTGAAGGATATTTGCACACAGATACATTGTTAAAATTTGAATCTTCTTTCTCCTGTGAACATTTATGGCTATATCTGTGTTTTTAAATGTGTTTGCGCTTTGTGTATTCCCTGTGTGTAAGTGCGTCTGTGTCTGTGTGCGTATTTAAAGCTTTTAACAATGCAGAGATAATATATCCAAATTTTATTTTGAGCATTTCAAACGGTTGCTTGAAAACAGTTTCAAAAATACTTGTTAACAATGAGGAGACAAAAAAAAACGAAAAAATGTTGCATAACTTTCCCGAATAATAAATGATGAACTTAAGCAGATGAGAACTTAAAGATTCTGAAGTTTAGTGATCAATTGAACAAGGAACTGTTGTTGCCGGATAGTTCTTGGCTGTCACAATCTGATAAAGCAAGAAAGGAACAAAATTATCTAGATAGTTTTCCCTACATCAGTCTAGAACACTATAGCAAAGTTTCAATGATAATAGCTCAAAAAAAGACAAGTGTTTCAATAACTAAAAACTGACAATTTAAATTGCTGATTGTTACCCTCAACTTCTAATAGACTCAAAATTGTTCCGTCAAAATTGCAAGTTTTCAAGTAAAACGCCTAATTTAGAGCGTGGTTTTTGTATATTCGTTTAACGTGTGCGGAAATCGTTGACAAGAATGGAAAATATTTGGTTTTAACCACTTAAGAATACAGTAAAAGAAAATATTGAAAACAATATTCTGTTGTATTGACAACATCATCTGTTAGACGATGGTTCAGATTGTAAGTGTTGAAAAAGTTCTTCATTTTTGTTATCACATACCAAAAAGAAGCATAAACATTGTGTAATAAATCATATTTTTTCTCGTAAGCAATGTTCTTCAGTAAGTCGTAATTTACCACACTAATTTGAACTGACAACAAATTATGCATAAAACGAGAAAAAAAAATGTGTGTATCTAGCAGGTTTAATAAAAAACAAAATATTTTTTTACTCTTCTCAGGAGTTTAAATGCTGTAATCGTTTGATTAGTCAGAAGAAAAAACTGTTCAGAGATACGTAATTTCTACTTTAGTACATTTAAAAAAGTTGCGGAGAAACTTTGTGGTATTTTTTACTATAATCACAAGTTTCCAAATTTTTTAACTACTCGGTTGACTGTGGGCTGTAAACAGTTCTTTAACTAATAATAATGAGTTTAAGGCTTATGCCCAATATCTGTATGTACTGTTGCGAGTCATGGTGAACGCTTAATATTTTGTAATTGCCAAATGTAACGAATTTCAATCATAGTTTCGTCTGAGAATAAAGGAAGTACGAGACAGAAAACAGAACGTTCTTATTCAATTAATCCTCTACTACATGCTTCTCTTTGGTAATCAGCAAGCACGGTCTTAGACATCTAACTGGCAAGCTACATTGGTTCTTTTCAGTACTTCGTCGTCGGTTCAATTCCTTGGCAAAAAAATGACACTGAATAATTCAGCATCTTCTTTTCAGATGGTCAACGGTTTCACTCAAAAATTGATAAATCAAATTTGAAGATTAGCTGTAAAGTAACAGGTCACTAAATACAGTAAACTGCTATTCTGAATTTTTATATCTGAAGCAACTTGCAGCAGCCAACATTTTGTCTATTATACAAATTTTCTTTTTTTTTTTTCTGTAATCTTATATTGCTATCAAACCTAAAAATTTAGCTTTTGCTGTGATGTGATACTCCAGCGACAGTTTATAATATTTTATACAATAATTTCCCTCTTTTTCACGCTAGTTGGTGCTGCATTGTAATGGTAAAAATTAAACTAAAATGAAAATAAGTAAACGGCAAAATTAGGAAATTATTATAAAATTATCTAAAAGTGAAAAACAAGCATCCTGAGAAATTTTTGAAGATAATACAAAAATAAGCAACGCTATAGGAAGGACTGTCAGATCTCATAGAACAATAAATTTATTATTAAACAAAGCAAAGTTTTTTGCAAACTTTAGAATACTGTATTGCAAAAAAAAAGAATATAAGATAATTTTTCGCTCTCTAATAATAAACCTTCTAAGGAATAATAGAAAACATTTTCAAAAAACAATGCGCATTTGAATTACCTTTTGCTATAACTATTGAAGTAGCACGTTGAAGTATTTAGTAAATGTTTACTCGACAACTGTTTTGTATCGAAATAACACTATTTATTTTGCTGCACTTCGCTAAACAATAAAGCTCTTAGCAATTAAATTTATGTAACTTAAAGACTTTCAAAAGTAGCACGCCTATAAAAATTTGAAATAGAGGTTTTCTACTTGTTGTAACACTGGAATGAAAAACTTTGCAATGAAGACTAATAAATAAAGTTCAAAAAAATTTTATTGAGTAGGAACAGATCTGAAAAGACATAAATAGTAATACATTTGTACAAAAGTAACCGATAAAACAAATAAATGTTGTTTTTTTAAAAATTCTTAAATCTCAAATAGTAAAGAATATTTCAGGAACTACTTTATCTATTAGACAAAAGCTAAAACTGTTACTGTTAAATGAACCTTGCGTTCACTTCTAAAAATTGATAAGAAACGTTAACATCATACGACGAGCTATATTTTCTACTAAATATTATTCCTTAACAGATTTTAGCTTACTATACAAATATTTATGAATGCTAGACCGAAACTGGCCGCAATAACGTTTGTTGTGTATTTTTTACTTAATATCTTAGCGGTTGTGAACAATTGTTGACCCTAATATTCATGTTGGTTTTTTCTTTTAAAAACTGATTAAAATCAAACAAAGGCTTGATCTCTCACTTTGCTTCAGTGCTTTACTCATAACTGAACAAATGCTCAATGATCTCGCTTCTTTTTGTTAGAAATTAAAAGATGAAGTGCCTTTCATGGAAATCCGATGTGGTAGGTATGGGGATGAGCGGCAGTACGGCATCCGACGGTCTGCAGCTCAGGGAATTCATACGTTAATATCTGCAGCATTTGATCCCCAGCAAACCAACTACGACGGCATTGCCAGTGTAAAGCACGCTGCCAGAATAGAACATCAGCTTTTTTGATTAGAGCAGTAGAGCCAAACCACTGCGCAAATCAGCAGTGACACACTGGTCTTCTTTTCTCTATTATTACCTGTAAGAAGTAAGAGTGAATTATGCCAGGTACCAAACTATCAGAGTAAGTCTCGAAAAGCTCGAAAACCATGACCTACAATGACACGTAAAAAAAAGAAAGGTTAAAAAATTCATGTTTTTATCGTATATGATCCACTCTAGAAGTTTTTTGGAGTTGATGTAGCTGGAGTTCTGCCTATCTAGTCACTAGAATGACTCTTCTTTCAACAGTGTACTTTTTGTAATTAAGTGTTTCAAGATTAGCACCTGTTCTTTGCTGTACCAAACGTCAATTTGCTGCCATATAAAAAATTAATGTGACTTAAAATTTCGCTTTATTTCTATAATTTACTCAAATAAACTAATAAATGATCGTGAACAATAATTTTCTGTCATTTTAGATGTATATTTTATTTTCTCTTTGCAATATTTGTCATTTTCAAACCAACTTTAGCGCACTTTGAGTTACTTTAAGTGTAAAAATTTCTCTTGTTTGATTGTTCAGATTAAAATAATTACTTATTTTAAACTAGTAATTTTACTGAAAAAATATTAAAAAAATATGCTGTTGTTTCAATTTCTATAAACGAAGACGATCACTGTCATTTGTTAACTACCAGCAGCTAATAAAAGATATAATTTTATCAACTTCTAAAACTTCTATTTTTAGTTAATGCACAATCGTACTCGCCAGTTAGTCGTCACTAAGCTTCCTGACTAGTTTCTAATAATTTTAGCACGCATTTAAATATACGTAATTATAAGTCATCATTTAGGTACAAGAAATAAGCTTACTCCTCTTAACCGATACAGTTCCGAATTGTAACAGAAAAATCGAAAAGCGTAATTCAAAAAGTGTAAATCTGCACCTGTCTGTACTGCTAATAATGCGTAACTAAATAACCCGATAATAAAACGAACAACTTCTATACTTTTTTGAGTAAAAGAAGTATTAATTTTTTCGCTTTCGCAGAAATATGGCTAGATGATACGCCTTGTAGCTATTTTTTAGCAGTTTTGAATGGTACACGTAATTTTTGAAAAGTAGCTTTACTAATATTGTTGAGAAGAGTTTTACAAAAAATGTTTAATATTTATAACCGTCATAAAGGTTTTCGATAACAAAAAGTGCATTTTCTTAGCTGTCGGTATATTTTATTTGCGAAAGTTCTATGCTGCTACAGAATTTTGTCTTGCTTTGACAGGTTTTTTAGATTCGGAAGTGTCAATTAAACAGTCAGGTAATTCAATCTCGTTTTTTAAAATTGTTATTGGTAGTTACATAGCCTTTCAAATACAATTTACAAGCAAATCTGACACTAAAAATAGTTTAATTTTGTAACTTTTTTACTCTGTAAAGCATTTACGATGAACAAGAATTGTTTTTAGAAGAGTAGAAGTGATTTTAATCAACTGAATATTAAGTTTGCAACAAACGAAACTTTTTGCTTGCTTACTTCTTGTATAAGTGCTCTTCCAGTTAACTATAAAAGACTGTCAAGCTGAATATACAAATTCAGAATTTTTTTACAGTAAATAACAATTTTTTTGAGACTTCGGAATACGATCTTCGGTCAGAAGGATGAGATAGTTAAAATATCATTTGTATGAACTACGGTAGAATGATGGCAGCAACGTAATGATTGGCCGAAAGCCACCGTAACGCTTTGCCAACGTGCTGATTCTTGGATAACGCCATGAGTCTAGACAAGTCAATTAGAGCTGCGTAATCAAAGACTGCTCGTCGAAGCTCTATTTGCGATGACGTTCTATGTTAATGGAACTGAGTTAACTTAATATAAAGTTCTTCATTGTCTAGTTCTGTGCTTAGTAATTCGTAGCCAAATGACCATTTTCTTAAGTTGGAAAATCAATACGATGTCAGCCTTTATTATCCCGGAAAGTCTTCCCTGAACATTATTACTCTGCTTAATGCTCAGACTCTGGTTACCGGAGCCTCAAATAGCTTAAGGAAAATTTTACAATAATATTTATAAAGATGCTATGTAGCATTTTTAATACTGCTCTGCAATAAAACAGGCGAATGTGTTTGACAATTCAGTTTGCTACCTGATACAGACGGTTGACCTCAAACAAGTACAATAAACGAAACAGAACATCTGAAAATAGTCGCTAAAACAATTGTTGCAATAATCAACTGTCTTGAAGAAGAAGAATACAGAAGCAAAAAACAGCAAGCTGAAGATTTACTATTTAGTTATAGCCTAATACAAAAACTGAATGTTAATTAGACAAAAAAACTACAAAACTTAAAGCTGAAAATCTAAACTGCTAGAGTGATACTACTCAAAACAAAAAAAAGTAAGATCTGAAAGACAAGTAATGATTGTAATTGAACAGAATTGAGAGCAAATCATGATTTAAACTGGCTTGATTTGTTCAATCTCTCACTACTTATAAGCTTTCTTTTACTAATTTTTTGTTCGCTCTCCAAAGGCTTTCCCTCAAGAGCAGACGAAAGAACAGTTGAATGATCAGTAATTGGTATTTCGCGTACGATTGTGAAATTCCCTATTACAAAGTTAGGTCGTCTTGAACTTGGCTAAAATAACGTTTCTGGCACTGTCAGAGACAAGAAATTTGCAAACTTACTTTGTAATAAATAAAAAATATGTAAGTTACAAGAAAGATAAAGTTTTAAATTACGTATAACTGTAAATATTTAATAATAACAACAGTAAGTAAGATCGTTAGTTTTTTAAATTTGGTTTTTCTCAAATGCATTCTCCTGAATAATTGTCAGTCGTCAAATCTTTGAGAATTAAAACACTGGCTAACTTCTGTTTTTTTTTTCTTTTGCTTTTTTTGATTAATTCGAGCTAATTTATTGAATTAAACGTTTACAAAAAAAATTACATTTAGACTAGCTCAGAATTCTGTTCTTTCAGGGTTTCTACTTTGATAAACCTAACAATCAAAAATATTTGGTAAAAGATTATGTGAAAGAGCACTGAGAAAAAGAGAAGAACCAGTAAGGATTAGATTGAAAAAATGGTTTTATATAATGCCTTAGCCGATACAGCAATATTAAAATATCTAAAAATACAGAGTTCCCGACGTCATTAAGCTATGTATAAAATTAATTAAAAATACAGTCAATAGAAAGTACATGAGAATAGTGTGCATGACATTGCAAGAGACTTTGAATGAGATTAAATTAAGATGGTGGCTCACTAAAAAATAAGCTGCATCGTCGCGAGTGCTTGCGAAGGGCATTGTAGGAGAAATTTAAAACACTGTATCACCCTGATGGGAAGATCTCGGAGGGGTTGCAGTACTGATCACCTAAGCGAACGAAAATCAGGTATAAGAGAGACTCTTAAGGAATGATTCATATAACCATCGTTGACTACGAAACAACTGCGCCTCTAAGAAAAATTCTGTTGACTTCCGGAATATTCGCTTGGAACCGGCTAGCAGAAATGTTTTACTCTACAGCTTACCATACCTGGTGAATGCAAATTATCGTAGAACATCCTTACTGATTATAGTCTGGAAAACATTTTAAAGGAAAAATTGCAGACCATAAACCATGTAACGTTTTGATCTTTCAACAAAATGATTTCTGTTTCTTTACCTTCTTTTGTTTGTTCATATAGCTTTTTCCTCGTACAGCGGTATGCAGAAATATTCTGGACAACTTGTAATCCGCAAAAAACACCAACAGTTAACCCGTTCTGTAGTACCAGTGTTCAAAAGTAACAACTGTAAACCTTTAAAAATTACAAAGCTGGATTACTTCAAACCAGTGATAGCTTTATCAAACATTGTCAACTGGTGGCTATGCAAATTAACGTCTTTAATAACGCAAAACATCTATTTGAAAGCAATTTTTGATATAAGCATAAGTTTCTCAAACACCTTTGCAACATTTATTGCGTAACAAAACGAACAATAACGATTTAATTAGATAATTCAATACAATTCAAAGCGGTAAATGAAATCGTACTTCTAATGTAGAAAAAACTATTGATTTACCAAGAAATCTATACTTACTGCTTTGATAACGACATTACTCGGAAGTTTATTACCGAGTATTCTGCAGTATAAAAACTACAGCTTCTTCGTGCTTTTCTTTTCTTTTTTCCTTCTTACTAGAAAAATAACAGAGTAAAAATGTGTTATTGAAAATCTTGCAGTGGCAAAAAACTTAAACGCTAAAACTGTAACTGTGAAAACATTAACAGTTCTAAACAAAAATTTTTGCATAACGAACAGTATTCTATGCGAGAGGAAAGGTAGTCGAGGATGAAATTTTTCCGGCTAATAATCTGTCTCTAAACAAGCCTTAAAAAATTGTTTGATTACGTTTAGTTGTAGTTTTATTTTGATCATTTGCTCTTTGCGTTGTCACTTGATATGTAGCAGTACACCTATTGAATCAGTACTACACAAGTATCGAGAAGGTAAAGCCAGGAAACAACAGATTTACAAATTATGATGTATCCAGCAATCAGTAATACAATTAGACATAGAGCAGGTGTGTTGTATGTAAAGATTTCCTCTCATCTCTAACTCCAAGCGCTTTTAACACCAATATTTTTACTCTTCTATCATATCGCCTGTTAACGAATTTGATAGTACGATTCAAAATTTTTTCAATTTTTTTGTCAGTTTTAAACATTTGAGGTTTATACGGCCAATTTAGCATAACATTGTTTGTGGAACACAAATTAATATCAAAATTATGTGGATAAAACGGGTTCTTGCCAAGCCATGCCGAACCAATTAGTCTAAAAATGTACGAGTTTTAAGTTAAAGTTAGTTAAAAAACTTTGTTAAGCAATAAAAGCATTACTTTTTCTTCCAACCGTGAATCAAGAAGTCTCGTCGACCCCACAAGGATTTCGTAATAGGAGCGTCGCGAGTCATTCCCTTAGGTTTTCCAAGAATTTTGATTTTTCCTGGCCACGATTTTTTAGGTCCCAAGAGGTATTGTATACAAGCTTCGTAACTGGACACATCTTCGTAACGACTAAAAATTCCTTAAAATATTTTTTACAGCAGGGTTAAGGCGTCTGAATGTGTTGATCCCCCGTACATAGTGAATAAGCTGTAGAATTATATCACTGAACAAGAAAATAATTAAACGTTTCGACAGGTTTAGTCATTGCTTTGAAGGGAAATATTGAAACAGCTCACGAAACAGCTGTAGAATCTTTTGAGCTGCCACTTTTATAACATCTATCATTTATTACTGTAGCATTTTCCAGTGCCTTTTCGAGTTCTATTCAAAGATTACCGAGAAGTTTGCCATATTTTCTCGCACTGTTCCTTTTCAAACTTCTTCTCTGGCATAACGGTCTCCAATACAACGCTCTAAAATTGCAGACTAAAAATGGCAGCACAGAAAAAATTGGGAGTGTAAACTTTCCACGCACTTTTATTTCACGATAGCATTCTGCGCTAGCATATTTGTTCAAGAGGTTAAACTGCACGATTTCCACACGAATTTTTTTTTAGAGAAGATTAGACATTTTAAGTGACCTACGTGAAGTGCTCCATTATCGTGGTTATGAACCGAGTTAGGTAATCTGTGCTCATAATCAGCCCAAAAATGTAAGAAGTTTCTTGAATATGGATTGTTCCTAAAAAGAACTTTAATAATATCATTTTCCAAACTACTGCAGTAACAACAGTTAAATGTTTTGAGGAAGATGTTCAACAGTTTCTCACAGTAATAACAGCAGTTGAAGTAAAACGAGCTATAAAAAATTTTAAGGTTTTGCAAAGAAAAACAAGTACTTTAGATTTTACCTGGCCAAATAAACACCTGCGGTAATCTCAAAAAACCTTATACGTAGATAAAAAATCATATTGTAATTTTTATCAATCCACTCCTCAATCAGACGGTTCGGATTTATAACTGTCGTATCGGCATCGATGAATAAAATCCATTCGGCAGTCATTTCTTTCATTAGCTCAGCAGTAACGCAGTGCCGTTGAAACAAAAACTGAAACCGTGCCTAGTTCAGATTAAACTCAACGCAATTTCACCGAGAATGAGCTATAATCTTTTGCAAACAATTTTTTCCAATAAAGAAATGTTTTTTAAAACAGCTTATTATTGATGTTGAGAAAATTTTAAAGGATCGAGAAGTGAGTTATTGCTTAATTTTCCTTAAGAAACTGTCGTAGCGCTTATCTATGCCAATGATATTCAGCGATTTAATTTTCCAACTCTCATGCAGTTTCTGTCCCTTTAAAACAATATAATTTGGCAGCAAGACAAGAAATGACAAAAAATATTACGTTTTTGTGCGGACATAGTTTTTGTAAGGTGATATTTGTTGATATATCAATCACAACCCACTGATAGCCGTGATAGATTGCATAACAGTGAAACAGATTTTGTGCCGCCTCATAAGTGTCATAATTCCTGTGGTCTTTCAGTACAGTTAAAATTGCAATTTTTGGCGAGTCTGGAGCTGTAGTTTTCAACAAGTGGTCAGAAGATTTCCGAATACAACAGGCCTAATTTTTTAGTATACAACCAGTTTTTAAAAATTTCTATGAAAACTTTTAAGCATAGTTGTTACGGTATCTCCGTATCAACAGATCAGCAGTGAAACTGTAAATTACCTCTTCTTACATCAATGTTCTCCAAAAGTTGTTGTCTGGGAAAGTCACGGACTCTTTGAAAATGATAATATAACAGCATTAATACAACCACATAAATGACAGAAATTTTAAAAGTTGCCAAACGTTTAGCCTCCTTAACAGATTTTGACAACATTCTATTTTGAAAGCCTTATGGGAAGAATATGAGAAGAAAAAATTAGGAAAGAAAATATGTCTTACATGAGAATAATAGGAGTATCTGACAGTGTCAAAAAGAACTGCTGCATTCAGAAAAGTCGTTATTGACAAAACTCTTCAAACTTTTTTGTTTCACCTTCTGCAGTTATCCAGTTTGGAAAATAGAGCAATTTCGATTTCAGCTCGTTTTTAGTCAATAAATTTAAAGAAAAAAAAGAACTTTTGATTATTTTTATGCTACCTGTTATAAGAATTGTTTTTTTTTTCTTATTTTTTATCTGCAGATTTGAATTAAAAAAGAATATTATATAATCATTGACAATGATAAGTGTTATGACACATGCAGTTGGTAGAGTTTCCCCTGAAATAAACACAGTTTTAAGCCACAACGGTGTCTACTGAAAGAACAAAAGAATATCACTTATTTGGTTGGGAAATACAGTTCAATTTTCGGCATACATCTTTGAAAAATTCTTATCTTTCAAAATTTGCTCAAAAAAACATATAACTTTCTCATCATTACACAGCAACCTAGAAAATTTTTACGATACGATCGTGACATTTTGTGAGATGAAAATTTTTGAAGTATTGAAAGTCATTTTGCAGCAAATGATTTATTTTTTTGAAAATGATTACGGAAGAATCCTAGTTTTTTTTTTTTTTTTTTTTTTTTT
>UXUI01010103.1:5325-15696 GCA_900576705.1 Enterobius vermicularis
AGAAATGCGTAAACTGAATACTAATTATGAAGGTGACATTAAATTGCCATTATTGTGTGGCAGTTCGCTCTCACTGTGCATGAGGACCTATTTCAAGTATTACTGTCAGAATGAGCTGTTTTGAAATTTTGATGAAGGCAATTAAGTACATTGTCAAGAAAAAGCATAAATTATTTTTTTCGTGATAAGGAACGAGTATGTTACAGAATAGGTGACGACTTAATCGAAGTGCCTCAGCGACGTGCCATTATTACTTTACGGGTCGAAAATGTTGTCGTTAGCGATAATCGTTGGCATAACTTTAATGTTACAAAGGTTATTATAAATTTATTAGTGTTTCTGGCGGTTACCTGCTTGAAACCTTAAGTCAAACCTTGCTATTTTTAGAGATGGGATGAAATTCGTGTACAAGTTGATAATAAAGTCCAGGAAACAAAAATTTATCAAAGAAATTTTGTCTTTTGTACTGGAGAGGAATGCTCAGATGTTTACATTGGTGGGATTCCAAAGGTTTACATTTAAATAATGGCTATATGACTGAAACTTTTTTTTTATTATCGCTACTACTGTCTACTTTGTTGCAATGACTATTTGAGTGAAAACAGCACTTTTGTTGCAGGAACTTTATTTGTTACCATCAATGAGCTCACCGTTGAGAAGGTATACGAAAACATTCGCCGGGACTGTAAAAAATCTGATTTACAGTATTGCACCGCACGGTTGAACTTGAATCTTGTTTTGTATTTTTGCATTTGTTCCGTGCTAGACTAATTTCTTTATTTAAAGGCATGACATCACCGCCATTAATAAAAGAAGTGGGGCTAAGACAGTCAGATGAAGACTACTGTGAACCGCCAAGGTTGTCCGAACGAGAGGAGTACTACTGCAGAAATGAGGGATTTTGTTACAGCACAAATGATGGGCCAATGTGCGACTGTTCATTTTCCGAATTTGATGGAAGACGGTGTGAACAACGTTAGTGAAAAAATTTTGTAATCAGTAGTTTTAACTTAGTACGAAATAATCATTTGAAAAACCAAATACGTAAGAATCTGTAAAACACAATGTTATTTTTAGTTTATGTACACTAATTCAATACGTTGAAAATAGGTGACAAATTGTGTCAAGAAAGGTAACATTCAAACTTACCACAGTTTTTGTTTTCAGCAAAAGCCACTGCAGAAATTTCGTTCTTCAAAGATGAATTTCTTGGTTACGACGAAAGCAACAACCCAGCAGCAATTCTTCAGTATCGTTCAGAAAATGTTTCGTTTGCCTTCAAGACAGTTCATGGAAACGCCATACTATTTGTTGCTGGGCATAAATTGGTGAGAATAAGTTTAGTTTGGATGTTACCAAATCTGGCTTTAAAATGTTTTCCTTTAAATTTTAAAGGATTTTTCACATAAACTATTTTGAAGCTTCAGTCTCTTTATCTCCAAAGTGAGTGTAATATTAATTGTGTGGAGTATAGATAGATGGAAAATATTTTAAATAAACGTGTTTTTAAGCGGCAATGAAGCTTTGAAACGAAACTAAATTTTTGCGATATTACTTTAACGATTTATTTTTTAAAAGACAGTATTGTTCTGCAGTCAATTATTTGCAACTGACAAGTGTACTGTTTTCAAAGCGAGAACTAGAGAGGTACATCTGTATAATACATTGTGTTAAAACGTTAAAGAGATTTCAGAATTATCTTTACATCATTCTGGAAAATGGCTTGATTATTGCTATATCGAAATTTGAAGGAACTGAAAAACGAGTTTTACGTTCTTTTAACGAGGAGCATTCTAAACGCTATGACGACAATACTTGGCACACGGTAACTGTGACTCGATCCTTGTCCATGGTATTATTTTGATTATTTCTTATTCTTTTGCTTACAAAACTTATTTAAAAACACTAGGCGATATTTGTAAAATATTATTTCTGAAATTTATTCGTATAAGAGCTATGAAAAGTGTTTTAGCACAGTAAAAGTTAGTAATTACATAACTAGTGAGTAAGTTTGACGTCGTATTTTGTTCGCTACGTTACTGACGTCAAAATTACCGCATAGTTTTCTTCTTTTCTTTCTTTCCTCTTCTAAGTAGTAAGAGAATTATCAGAGACAAACTGTATCCAGCGAAATTTTGAGAGTTAAAATTTCTTATCAGGATAATACACAGTTTTTGAAAAATTTATTCAGTTGCTTGAAATATTTGTTGAATGGCTTTGCTGAATGATTACTGACTGTGACTGTAAGCTTTTTAGCTGTGACAGTTTAGATTTCAGTTTTTAAGTGCTTTGAAATAATAGTTGGTGAAATTTGTGATATTTTAGATTTTTTATCTTTATCATGTCAGTATAAGTGCTTTGATTATCAGTTGCCTTAACCTTATGCTTGTAGCCACAAAAAATTTAACAAAAAATTGTGAATAGAAAAGCGATTTCAGAATTTTAAAGCAGAATTTTTTTTGTTTTATTTTTTTACAATTTTCTATATATTTCACATATTATTTCTGCAGAAAAGTGAATATACGTCGTCTGTGAATGTAAGTGCAATTGGAATGGTTAAGTTTTAAGTAATAGTCGATGAGTAAATCATATATATATTCCTCTAAAGCTTTAAAGAAGCCGCATGTTAATGTACAATTTTTATTGTTCCAAATAAATGCTGAGCAAAAACAAAGAAAAAAAAAAAAAGGAAAACAAAAGCGAAAAAAAAAGAAGAATCTAAAAAGAGATGATGAAACGAACATTCCTCTTTCTGCTTAAAAGCATGTTTGTACTTAAAGAAGCGGTTTTTTCTTGACATCCATCTTTCCTGAGTTCAAGCTTGTGCTTCAACATTGAGTTCATTATTATTTTTCTTTTGTTATTGATATTTTATTTGCATTGAAACTGTGTTCAGCTTTTGTATACTGTTCCATACTAAATGCTTCATTTCTCACATTAATTAACTCTTCCAGACTAAGCTTTCTGAATGAAAGTTATTGTAGTTGTAGTTCTTCTTAAACACTAACAAAATCTGTATGATTTTTTTTATTGACAGCTATGGCCCTTATGTTGTGTGTTATTATAATTTGCAACCATCGATTGTTCATACAGGGTACCGTTGAGTTACACTAATTAAAAACTTACAGATGGTTTTAACAGTTGACGGCCGAAGTGATAAGGTAGCGCAATATGCACCCGGTCTTTACTGGTTGACTAACTCCTACGGATTTGTTGGAGGTCTTCCGGAATATAAGGCTAAAGCGTTTAAGACGTTACATGGAAATTTTCGAGGATGTATGAAAAAAGTAAAATACTCAGTCATACCATTTTTTTGGCTGGTAGCTAGTAGCCATTTCAACAGTTCTACTTTTTGAGAGGTTTTGTTGAGAGCATTAACTTAAAGTGGTAAAGTAAAATGACAAAACTAAAAAAATTTAGATTAAGTATGAAGCTGATGCTGTTTCAATCAACTTTATTGAACTTGCCGGCTATGAATTGGGCGAATCAGTTGTCAAAGCTCATGGAAACTTGGCATTTTCTTGCCGAAGGCCTGATGCTCATCCTGATGTTTTATCGTTTAATAGTGGCCAAAGCTATCTGACTCTACCAAAATGGATTACCGACGCTAGTGGAAGTATAGGTAGTCGCTTTTATGCCTTAATTTTTGTGCATGGTTAACGTTTGTCATTTTGTACGCTTAAGTGTTCAGGATTTGAGCTGCGGACAAGAACAAGCGATGGACTCATTCTGTATCATGGTGTTAAAGATCCTTTTAATGATACTTCAGACTATGTCGCTTTTGAGCTGGTAGACGGTCACCTGTTTCTGATTATTAACCTTGGTTCTGGTTATGTGAGAATTGAGGTGATGGTTGGCTTCCCAAACTAATTCTGATCTAATTAGTACAATTTGATATCGCTAGTTCTGTCTTCTACAAGCTTTTAAGCGGAGAATTCTTTTTGTGACAATTTCGCCAAAATTTACTGAGTAAAATGGAGATTACTTTGCTTGTTATATCGTTCTACTTAATCGCATTTTTTCATAACGCACATTTATGTTTACAAAACCTTAAAGAATTCTTTAAAGTTTTGTAGATAGTCACATTTTAAACATACAAACTGCTAAAGGAAATAATCTGTTTAGGCTACAGATTCTAAAATAAATGATGGAAAAGTCTGGCATAGCGTCAATTTGTCAAGAGTGGGTCGCAGTGGTACTGTTACTGTTGATGGATATCCTGTTCCTTTTTCTACTCCTGGGGTTTCGGCAAATCTTAACATCGGTTAATTTTGGTTTTGAGGTTTTTAAAACAATGCTCGTGTTTAAGAATTAATTATTTTGGCTTAGAGGACAAAATATTCATTGGCGCAGCTCCTTGGATACAAGACAATCTGGGAAGCTCAGAATACCGTTTTCCACCTACTGTACTGATGGCCAGTTTACGAAAAGGATATGTTGGTTGTTTAAGAAACGTACGTGTTAACGGGATCAGCTCGGAAATTGCTTCAGTTTACGAAGATCAAAAAACAATTTTTGGTGACGGTAAGTAGTTAATGTTTTCTTATGTTATTATATATGCAGTTTCTGTACTTCTGGGACTTACAACAAAAACTTTTTACAAGTCGTAGTAATGAGCTAAAATACGTCGAATAAGTGAAAAATAAGGCGTAAAAATTTTTAGATACGTCATTCGCATACATCTAATTAGAAAACTGTTTTCTGCCAAGTTTTTGGCTTCATATTTTTTTAATGTAAAAAATCTTAAGACATCACGCTTGGATGTAACAAAAGCCTTAGCCAAGATTTCTGTGCGTTTTCACCATGCAAAAATTCTGGACGCTGCGAAAACGGCTACGGCAATTACAGCTGCGATTGCTCAGGCACTTATATGGAAGGTCACAATTGTGACACTGGTGAGATTATCGAGTCATTTGAGTCTTGCACGCTTTGTATTTCTCAAAATGTTCTTTGCAGAACCTCAGGTTGTTGAATTCAGTAAAAATATTGACCCACCAAGTATCTTCGTCTTACCGTACACTGTTTATGGTGACGCAGAAACAATTGAATTCAAATTTCGCACTGATAAAGAAAACACCATTTTATTGGATACAAAAGCTGAAAATGCTCGACACAGAATTGCAGTTTTTCTGCTTACGGGAAAGCTTGTTTGGGTTTTACGAAAGGACGGTGATCAACATGTGAGTCATGGCTTTGTTTTGCTCACATAGTGCAATTGCTTCAGTTACAGTATTTCAGGTATTTGACTGGGGTAATCGTTTGAACGATAGTCACTTTCATTCTTTCAAAGTTAAACGACGTGCTGAAAAGATCGTTTTTTTTCTGGATGGAAAATCGATTCAAAGCTGTATGTTAATTATTTTTTTTAATGAAATGTTACTGGTGTACATAAAATGGCTTTTTTGATGATTTTATTTCAAATGCTGTTTTTTTCTAGTTATTTTAAGAAAAAAAAATCAAAATTGAATTTCAATTTGTATATAAATTTTATTTCCAATATTAAAAAAAAATTTTTATAGATATATTGCCATCTAACGATACTGTTATTCAAATAAATCATATAGCTGCTGGATATTTATTTGCACCAGCAAAAGACGTTTATGAAGCTTACAAGACAGATTATACGGAACAGCATTTTGATGGACAAATGATAAAAGCTTTTTTTAATGGTTTTGATCTGCTGATCAATAAAAGACGATCATTTTTTAATTTTGGCACAGAGCGCACTACATTAAACGATAGAGATTATCATAAAAATAAACATAGGTAAATTTTAATTTTAATTCTTGACCTGTGTGAAAGTCTTGAAATTTACTGATTTTTGTCGAGTTTTGAAATATTTCTATCTCAAGTGATGAACATTTAAAAGTGAACTATTACAGGAAAGTAAAACATTTGCCAGTGACTTTTGAAACCAACAGAGGTTTTGCATTTTTCGCGCAACGTTATCTGGGAACTAGTGAAAAACTTCTTCGAGTATCGTTCAGATTTCGTACTTTAATGTCGTCTTGCCTTCTGTTTGCATCTCTGTTTGATTCAAGTCGACAAACCATTATGTTTGCGTTAGAACTCATCGATGGAAGGGTAAAGTGAGTTATTTCTTTAAGTATACATATAGGCATAGCAATGTTGTAGAAGCTGTAACCCTGTAAAATTTAGGATGACTATTGGTTACGAAACTAACTTTGATACTGTAACAACGCAAATTCAGAACGCAAGGAATCTGTTGAATGATATGAGATGGCATTCTGTACAAGTTTACCAGGTATTTTTTGCATTTTGAGATGCAATTATATATTAGTCAGTTGCTGTGCTGTACTTGTACTGTTGGAAAAATTATTACTACTTTTGCAAATAGCAGTGGATTTCTCGCGAGACCAAATAGATTCTACCGTTGAACAATGTAAAAGAGCTACCAGCTACTTGAGAAACAATATCGCAAAAAATTCTGGACCGATAAAGTCGCGCCAAACTTTATTTTCTTGCTTGTTTTATACAAGTTTTTGGATTACTGCACTTTATATTGGTCATTCAAAGTGTATTTAGTTGATTTTGAATGCATTTTAAGAATAAATCAATTTTGCAAATATATTTTGAAGACAACCTTTTTCTCTAAATTCTCATTTTATAAATCGTTTTTATTATTCTTGGCGTATAGTTTTGTTCACTGGGTTTTTTCCTTCTTTTTTCTTACTTTAGAAGCACATCTACTTTTTTGATCATCTTGGTTTCTGAAAAACCAATGTTTTTAGGCGAAAGCAGAACCAGAATATTACTTGGTTGTTGACAACATGAGCCAAATACTAGAGTCAAACAATCTTCAAAATGTGGATTTAAGGGGAGATTTATATTTAGGCGGTTTACCAGCAGAGAAGAACTTTATTTCGAGGTTAGTTTCTTCTTTTTCAATTTTTGATTTTAATTGATTTTTTAGGAGAATACCTTAATAGACAATAAAAATTATGGATTCTTTGTATTTTTTTAAAGGTTTTCAAAGGTTACTGGTTTTCGAGGATGTATATCAAATTTTCATATTGGCAATGAAATTTTGGACATTCAAAATGACTCAGATCAGGTTTATAACGTTTCAAAAGGATGCTATGGTACAGTGTTGACGTTTTTTAATTGATTTTTACATTTTGTACTTTAATTTTTATTATTTTAATGAAGTTTAAGTTGGATTGGGCCACTATGAGGCAGTTGTGTAAAGTAATTTAAATAATACCAGAAAACTGTTTTTGTTGTTTAAAGCAAGGAATTCTGAATCAGAGAAAGATTTCGTAGAGATTAGTGATTTGAGTATTTGAACAGGATCTGCGGACCGAACCTCTGTCGTTGCTCTGTAATTGCTGAGTGTAAAATGGGTTTTTTGAGTTTTAGTCTCATTCTTATCTGCGATTTAAACAAGAAGAGGATCTGAAGTTTGATTAGTTAAGCTAAGTCGTTTAGGTCCGCAAATTCGGTGCAACCAAAATCCTTGTCTTAACGGTGGTAAATGTCTGCAGCGATGGACTTCTGTTATTTGTGATTGCTCTATGACTACTCATGGAGGATCTCATTGTGATACTCGTACGTTTTCTGACTTTTTAGTTTTATTCTAGGTGTGCAGGTTACATTTGAATGACTAGATGGCTTTTGATTTAGGGGTAAAGTATTCATAGTAACTTGTAAAATTCAAAGTTGTAAGCACTTCACAAATAATACAGAAATTTGACAGTAACGAAAAGTGCATTTCTTCTATTGTAAATACTATTTAAAATTGTTCAAGCTCATTATTAAACTATTTTTTAGCTGGAACAACATATATTTTCGATGCTGCTTCTTCAATGATATACTACGAATATCCCGCATCTCGTCGACCATCAAGAATTCATGACAAAATTGCTTTTGGTTTTCAAACTCTCCAGTCATCTGCTGTTTTGCTAAGCATTCAGTGCAGTGCAGAAGGAGATTACTTTGTAATCTGTTTGGTACGTTAAACACGAAAATAGTAGAAAAAAGTTTATTTTCATTACGACAAGAAATATCTATAAGTCTGAATTATGATTTTTAAATACAAGTTTTTCAAAGGTAAAAACTTGTTAGCACTTCCAATAATTTAATTTACTTTCTAGAAAGATGGATTTTTGCAAGTAAGATTCAATCTGGGACAACACGATCATGTCGTGAAACATTTGAGACGAGCTGTTAACGACAACCAATACCATACACTTCGAGTCTATCGTGATGAAGCTAATTTGACAATTAAGCTTGATAATTTAGACTACAAATACGCTCCACAAGGTACAGCAGTTGCAATTTTTTGTATTAGTTTTACACCAAGTTCTTAATGTCAGTTGAGGTCTTGATAAATAAGTTTTCTGATCTTTTCTAGAAGGCAATGAGTTGAAAACGTTGAATGAACAGTGGAGGATTTGCATAGGAGCATCGTTTGCGCGGGATCATCACTGGTATATGCTACGAAAGAAGAAACGTCATGTTTTTGACTCATTCAAGGGCATCATATCTGGTGTCAACGTTAATGGACTGATGCTGCTTGATATGCATGCCAGAGGTGAGCTTATTTCTTAATGCCATATTTTGCTTTCTTACTTTGTTAAAAAATTGTCTGTAATATAAGAATAAGTTGTATCGTTAACTATTGGTTTTTACAACGTAAGACACACTTTCTTGATTTCATTCAACTTTGGTGATGTTGACAGCACTGCTTGTATGGCTTACAAATGGTTTTCACTTTCAAAATTGAAACACTAAAATTTTTTAGTTATTCATCAATGTGCAAATTAGAATCAGTATTCTTTTTTTCATTTCTGGTCAGTACATTACAAAAAAAGGCAATAAAAGATTTTTTTTGGAAGTGAGTTAAAAAAACTAGCGGAGAAATTGACTGTTGGTTCGAGAAATAAACAAAAGTTCACAGTCTTTAAGTGTGATATGAAGTGGTCTTGAATTGGGAAAAATAGATTGTAGCTTTGGTCGATAAAACAAAAAAAAATTTATTTTTTAATGTAGTTAATGAAGAGCAAAAATTGAGTGCTTTAGATCAAAGTCAAATGAATATAAAGGGATTTTTCAAAAGTGCTTAATTTATATATTGTTTTCACTTTGTTGCCGTAAATCACAGTACTGTTTGCAACTTCTTTTTTAACTGCATAAAACTTGTTTTATCTAGCTCTTTAACTTAGGTCTCTTTTTTATCTTTGAAGAAGGCATCTTATTCTGTGTCAGTGAGACTATCTTTTCTGGTACTTTCGCCATGAATTTTTCGCCCATTCTTCTGCACGTGAAAGTTTTTCAAATTGTCTGTCAGTCTGATACTGCGCAGCTTGAACGCAAAATTTTTTTGTACAAGATGCTGTGGGTTTTTTAAATATCTGATTCTACATTACTCTAATTTAGTGGTACGGAAAATTGCAAAAAGAATGCTATCTATTTTCTCTTAAGGATGAGAGGCAAATTCTTCTCTTATTCTGAAAAATTGCTTTTTAGAAACAGAGGTTCGTTTTATAGGAATATGCACATTCTTGAAGTGTTCAAGTTGGCGCAGTTGAAAAAAAATAAACGTTTTTTTCGCATCTTTTTTATAAAAGAACTTTATTCTCAAGAATGAGAATCTGAAAGAGTATTTGTTTTTGGAGCTTTGAAAAAATGTGAAAATTATAAATTTGTTTGTTCAATGTAGCAGGAATAAAATTAGCAGCTCTAAAAGTGGTCATACTTTTGTTACTGTGTAAGGAGCTGAAAGAGAATTTTTTGTTGAAAACCTTCTGCAGTTGGATATATGCTTAGCCACTGTACACTGAAATTGGTTGCACTGAAATCTGTTGGCGGTTTAGTCTGGGCTAAACATTGACACACTCCTGTCGAAGTCATTCTTTAACTGCAGCAATTGTATTTATCAGTGTGCTTGTGGGTGTCCGTCAACTTGTCCATGTGCGTGTCATTGCTGAGGCCTTTGTCTGTGTTCCAGTGTCCATATATATTTGGTTGAAGATGTTAAAAGCCCACTAACATTTATGAATGCGCATTTTCTGATTTAATTTTGCCGCTCAATAAAGCTTTATTGCCTTTTTTCCTTTACTTTCTTTGTTGAATTTTATTTACATCACTCTGTCTTATTATTTTTCAATTCAGCTTTAACTTCTTTAACTTTTTTTTTCGTCTAAACCTTTTTTCGACTATTGAAAAGGGTTACAGTCTCAATGTCTTTCACTGCAACCATTTGTTTTCTAAAGAACTGGGTACTTTTTGGTTTTGTTAACTGCAAACAGAAGTCAGCTTTGAAGCTAAAGGAGCAGAAGGATAGCAAAAGGAGATGTTCTAGTATTATGAATTATGTGTATGTAGAAAACGATGGGGAGGAAAGTTATG
>UXUI01010106.1:367-15680 GCA_900576705.1 Enterobius vermicularis
GTGATACTATTATGTCTGCACTTATTACCGTTTTGTCCAATATCGATTTTCAAATCAAAAAAAGCCTTCTTTGTGCTTTTTTATTTCATCTTTTGTGGTTAAAACTAAACCTGTAAGAAGGTTGCATTTCAGTATTCTTTGTCAATTTATTTTCAGCGGTGAACATTTTACTATTATCCAAAATTTAATGATAAACAAAACTCATACTTTATACAAGAATACTTTGCTTTGTGGCTTCTTTTTTATCTACGATATTCGTATTTTAAGATATTTTTTTTGTTCAGTATTATTAGCAGTAATAAAATTTCTTGAAAAAACAGAATTTTTGGAGTAATTTCAATCGTCATAAACAGAAAATTACTGAAGCTTTAGTTGAAACAAAACTAAAAAGACGATTTTCCAAAACTTTTGAAACTGTATTTATTTGATGGCTAATTGTGTTTAAAGAAAAAGGTAAAAATAAAACAATATTTTTGTCACATCTTTGAACGTATATTCCACTTTTTTTTGCTTCAAATTATTTGTTGCTATGTAAAAATGCTGACCGAAGTTTAATTGTGTTTGACGTTGGCTGGAAAAAGATCGTAAAAACGTGCCTTATTCATACAGATTGATTCGTTCAATGACTACGTTTAACTATAAATAAGTAAAACAGCTTATTTCTTCTATCGGCTTTTCCGTCACTGCAATACTGTTTCTTTTTTGATTGATTTTGTAATAATTTGTCGCAAAAAGATTCTGTCGATAAACCTAAAAAAGACTACTTTTTCTTATCCTTTGCTTCTGCTTTTAGAAATAAACTTGACTTTACAACAACAAGAGATTTGGAAGAATGAGAAATTTTTTTGTGTTTCTTTTGTTCTTTTTATCTTTAAATTCCGCTTTCTCTTCAAATTTTTTATTTAGTAAAATAAATAAAGAAATGAAAAGAAATTTATTTTTAATTTTTCATTCACTTTACTCCGCGTATTACCTTTTAGATTAAACAGCTCTAAAATCATTTTAACGTTTGCGGTAACATCATCATTTGTCATAATTGAGTCATCTTGTTACTGATAACCAATCATATAAGCATTTTTTGTTTAGAATCAGAAGATTTTACTAATAATTAACGGTAATTTGACAAACGCCCGACAAAGACCTTAGTTTGTTGAAACCACTTTTTCTTGTTTCTTCCTCTCTTCGATAGCTGATTACAATATTTTAACCATAACACCGAATTCAACCTTAATTTATAACTAATAACTTTTTAGATGCTGTTATTACTAATTCTACCGTTGACTATCGCAACAGTTTCATTGGCAGAAACCTCTGCTTTATCAATTGAAGAGCAGGCAGCAAAAGTACGTTGCTGAAAACAGCGTGAACAAAAAAATAACAATATTTTATAGTGAATTTTTATTAACGTTTTATCTCGAAATTTTGTTCTTCTTTTAAGCAAAATATCATAAGAAATGTAATTTTGATAATTCTAGACCATTTTCCATGCATAAACTTTTACCAGTTTTTATTTCAGGAATACCTGTCAAAGTTTGGTTACTTAGAAAAACATGTTAGCCACAAAGTAAAATCGTTCCGAAGAATAGAAGAGCAGGAAGAGGAAAGGAGGTTCCACAACGGTTTAATGTAAGTTAGCCAACAATGACCGTAACAAGAAGACCTGTGTCCAAGTATTGAAAGATGAAAAAGTTTTAGATTTTTTCACATTTTATCTTAAAATTTTGTTCTTTTTTTAAGCAAAATTTCATAAGGAATTCTATATTGCGAAACAGAATTAAGAAGTAAGGAAATTCGTCAAAAATTGATTTTAATAAGTTTTATAGTCTAAAAATATTGCAATATTCTATGTTCTGTCATGGCTAACATATTACTGAAACAAAGACAAAAGATCGCATTACCGATACATATTAAGCTGGTTGAAAAAAAATTTTTAATTGTCGTCATTTACTTCAGTAGATTAATGCTTTATTTTCGTTCAGAATTATTCGTAGATATAGATGCTAGAATAGTTATGTGATTGTCAACGTGAATCAGCTTGGCAATCCAGTAACTTGAGGATTAAAAAATCTAAACGCCAAACAATGTGTACAGGCAGTTTTTTCACATGCCATGAATCACTGAAAGTTTCTTTCTGAATAAGTGCCTTAGAATCGTTGGGTGGTAATGGCAAGTAACAAAAAACTTGAAAAGTAAGATACACGCATTACTAAAAGTCATCCAAATAAACTGCTAGAAACTACTCTTTAATCAGCGTTCTGTCTTCTTTCAGTTATTATATAGTAGCAGATGCTCATTATAAGCAGATGGTCTTCATTACCTCGGTCATGATTAGCGTCAGAAAAGTTCTTTTTATGTAAACGTTATCAACTGCCGTAACAACTAATTTTTTTAAAAAAACACCTCTTAATAAACGAGATGAAAAAAAGCAATCAACGCTATTTCGTCCTGACTTAGCCAAAATGTCAGAACAGCGAAGCTGATGAAAACAGCATCCGAAGCGACAAACCGCCTAAATGGGCACTGCATTTATATACCAACCTTTTTTCTTATCCCGCAAATGTACAAAAAGACGTTTATTACGAAAACATCAGTAATGATAATCTTAATGGGAGATAAGAAAATTGGCAGTAAAAGTGAAAACTTATTTTTTTCAAGTCTTTTCTACATATTTCTTTTGAGCTACAATAATTGTTCAGGTAAATATATAGAATCTAAAAAACCTAATCAACTTCTTAATTATTTCTAAAACCACTTTAATAAATCGATCGATTTAAATAAGTAAATATAAGCAAAATTTTTAAATTATTGAGAGATTATAGAAAAAAATTTCAATACAATAAATTTTTAAGAAATAAAAATTTTTTTAGAAGGTTACAGCAAAGTTTGCGTAAGTCCCGGAAATTAGACTGTTCGACATCGTTTTAATATGGTTGGGAGAAAGCCATGTTCTTCACATATTGAAATTAGTGTTGAAGTTTCAAACCTTTATCTACTACTATTGTTGAAAATTATATTTCACTTCTTTATGCATCAAGATATATAAATTTTACTAAATGAAAATTTTAAAAAATTTATCGCAATTTTTAAATTTTTAAGGTGCAATTTATCTGTCACTGACAGGAGAAACAAAAAGTAGTTATCTAGTTATCCTACATTTAAAAAATATCTTAATTTGTTTAACTTTTAGCTATTAAAAAGGTATAATCCCTTTCTACTAATTCTATTAAGATTTTGAAAAACAAACGATTTGATTTTCTGTTAGTATTAAAAGTTGTGCAAGCAAAAAAATTTCTTTATTCTTAACAAAATTTAAATATTTTCAACGCAGTCTTCTGGTATTACTTTGGTTTTCAATATTGGCAGTGACTAAGTGTTACTGCAGCAGTCAGTCGCACTACTCAGAAAACGCAAGTATGGATAAAATCCATCGCATTTAATCGTCAAATTCATTCGTCTTTTCTGACTTCAATTCACACAGTCTAATGCAAAAGCTTCAGATAAGCAGATAAAAATTTCCATTACTTTAATGTGAGATGAATTTTCCAGAAAATTTCAACGAATGGTAGGATTAAATGTTACTGGAAAACTAGATGAGGCCACTAGAAAAAAAATGTCACAACGTAGGTGCGGTCTCCCAGACATTCAAGCTGTCCGCGGTAAGTTTTCAATATAAGCTTGCTTAATCAGAAGTTTACAGAATTATTAACGTTGCTAGTACTTTGAGAACTTTACTGAATCTAATTCTTTATTTCAAGATATACATAACAAATATGAATAGAAGGTATGCAAATAAACCTCATCTAGATTGAGAAGATTTTAACTATTTGACGTAAAGTTTATATCTTTCTAAAAGTAATAGTTATTTTCCGCTGTATCAAATATCTTTACAGTTTCCAACATCGATTCAAAATGGAATAAAACACACCTGACCTACACTATTGAAAACTATGCCAGCACTGAAGGAATATTGCCAGAGCAAATCAAGTAAAAGTTTTAACTGCTTTCTTCGAAATACCCGGGCTCAGCAGGAATGCTAGCGATGATGGCAAAAACCACTTTAGTTTTCTGATGAATCTGAGTGCAATTATTAATTTCTACCGAGCCTTCCAGTTCCTCAATTAATGTTTGATATCTTGCCATGCAAGACAGTTGCGACAAAAATTCAATGGATACATAAGTTTACTCTTTGTCTGTCCCAGACTCACATCAACCAGTTAAATTTGTCAGCACAACGCTAGGTCGGTGGTAAGAAAAGTTAAGTTACGAAAGTTAATTCTGAAGACGTCCAGAATAAGAAAGGTGTAAAAACGTTCTCAATTCATTTCACCGTTTCTTTATACTAACTATCTTTCCTCAGTTATTAAAAACACAATTTATTAGCGCAACATACACTACTATGAACATCTTAGTGTATGTTGCGCTAATAAATTGTGTGTTTAATTTTTACAATAACAATTACATACAATAAATAAATTGCTCAAACTTCTTGATAACTGTCTAAAAATTAGAGTGAACAAGATTTTATATTTTGCATCGCAGACAAAGATCATTTTTGTTCTGAATCTATAATATCCTTGCCATTTTGAATTTATTCGTGTACCTTTTCCACCCTTTTTTTTTTTTTTACTAGGTCACGAATCACTTTCCGGTCTCACCAATACAATTTACCTGAAACTTTTCTTTGAGCAATCAAGCGGTATTTTTTAGCTTTATTCAAAAAGATTAATTCAAGAAATATCTGTAAACTAGTTTAATACTTCAAAATCTTTCAACTCAATTTAGGAAAGCTATACAAGAGTCTTTCGAGAAATGGGCAGCAGTAACGCCACTGAAATTCCAATTAGTTAATGCGAACAGCGACGTAAACATTAAATTCGGTGCTAGAAACCATGGTGACAGATGGCCATTTGACGGCAGAGGTCAGTTACGCTTTTTGATTTTAAAAAATATTATCGTGCAGAAGCATCGACTAAGAAGTGGTTTATTTCGTCAAAACTTAGCCAAACTAAACCATCTGCGGAACAGAGTTAAGATAGCACTCTCTTAAAACATTTCTGCTATGACTGACTTGCAAATTAAGGTGGCATATTGGCGCATGCAACACTGCCATACGTGTTAGGCGAAAAATTCCTTCATTTTGATGATGACGAGTTATGGACCGTCAGAGACGTTGCAAAATTAAAGTAAGATGTTTGTTCTTATTAACTGTTAGAAATAGGAGTTTTGCACACAGTATATAAAACTTGAACTTTGTAAAAGTTCCTATTTTCTGCATGAGTGCCCAAACTCTATATCTTATCTCAAATTGCAATATTTCACAGCTAAATCAATTCAAGAAGCGATCTTTTGCTGTTTAGAATATTTTATTACAACACTCAAATAAAACGATGCATTCAGACTGCGTTTTTAGGGAAGAATACTCTGACATTGTTTCTGTGGCAGCACATGAGATTGGCCACGTTCTCGGTTTAGAGCATTCTAACGATTATAAGTCTCTAATGGCTCCTTTTTACCAAGAACCCTTAGATGATCTCGGAAACTACAAAGAGCCAGAACTCCGTGAGGATGATATCAAGAGAATCCAGGCACTCTACGGTGAGTCCAATAAGCATGAGACCGTATAATAGCTTTCAAAAATATACTTCTCCAAATAAGATCTTGCGTTTTACCTGATACCGATAAGTTGTTGATTTATACACTGATAAATGTAAAATAAGAAAAGAGAGGCAGATATTTTTTCCTATTGAGGGTCAAACTCAAACACACCAGGAACTCAGACACCTCCTTGGAACACACCAGGAACTCAGACACCTCCTTGGATCTCACCAGAAACTCAAACACCTCCTTGGATCACACCAGGAACTCAGACACCTCCTTGGATCCCTGCACAACCAACGAACGTTCCGGTAATCCCACCACGACCAAACTGGCCGTCCGGACCATTCTGGCATAATGGTTATGGAGGACCATGGAACAGTCATCCATTTTTCCCTCCGTTTCACCCTTTTTATTTTACGCCCGGTTGGGGCTATATACCAAGGATTAATTTCGGTTCAGGATTTGGATATAGTGGCTTTCCCAGATTTGGTATGTCAAAAAATTATACATTATATAGCAAAAGCTTTTTTTTCACAAAAAAAAAATTTTTTTTTAAATTTTACCTGTTTTTTTTAGGAGCTCATTCGGGTTTTGTTCCATTTCTTTATCGATAATTGACTTATCTGTAAAAACGGCTGGATAACATACGTTGTTTGAAATCAATATACCGGTTTGTGAAAATAAAAGCAAGTGTAAAAAATAGTTTTAAATGAAATCAAATATATGTTATGTACATTTTTCAAAGTAGTTTGTTGACAAGTCCGGCAAAACAGTTGCTTCACACAACAACAGCTTTTATTGGTGCTAGAGTTCTTGCTTTCAACGATTAATTCTAAATTGTACCACTTCACCTCCAATCTGCTGTACTATCGTGCTTAAAAGGGCAACGACGACTCCTTGAACAAGTTCAACCTTATAAAATGATAAATTATCTCCAAGTTCTGTTTAGACTTTAGTTTGAAAAACTAGTTTGGAAAGAATTTAGGTTTTGAGTCATGCTTTTTAACTTTGGGAGGGTGGTAAATTTTGATTACAAAGCTTTTTATAAAATCTAGAAAAGCAAAAAAACTGAGAAAGACAATAAAAAACAGAAATATGTCTTAGAAATTTAGACTGTGAAAAGTTACGCGGTAAAACAAATATATAAAAAAGCAAAAATTTAAGTTTTGAAAATAGATGCAGAAAATGAAAAGTTCGGGTAAAATAAATGAAAAAAGCTGACTTTGTTTTTTAACCATTTGCCTTCCAAAAATTTGAACAACGATTTCAAAATAATAGAAATACGAGAGTAGTCAAATAACAAGAGTTAGAAAATCTTGCTATGATATAAAAAGACCTGGTAGGCAGAGTCAGTTTATGCTGGCTTGTAAAGACTGCCTCACTAATTACTGTAGAAGAAGTGCAGATACTACTTCTACTACTTATGAGTCTGCAAAACCAGGTAGATTAAAGTGAAAATGCTAGACTGTCTATTTTTTGTAACCAAGCTAGAGTTCTTAGAGCATCTGCTATTGGATCTAGAGTAAAACAACGATGACTTGTTTTCTATAATTTAAAAACTTAAGCAGGAGACAAATTGGCTTTAAGTGTCAGATAAAACTATAATTTAAAAGAAAAAAAAAAGCTTTATGTCCGCAGAAGCCGTGGCAGAGACCTTTGGTTCTCTCGTCACTTCTTTAGTAAAATAACAAAATGTCAATTTAGAAATTGTGTTTTCTCTTACTTCTCTTATACTTTTTTATTGTATAAAATTTTAAGAAGAATATGACCAATTTCAAGAATATGACCAATTTTATAAAATTGAGGCGGAATGACTTTTCATGGCAACAAATTTTTTTGTTACAAAACTGTGAAAACATTAGAACATACTGCTCATTAAAAATTTTTTACCTAATCTAGACTTACTTTCTGTTATTTACACCTTCACGTGAAAGACGCAGCGGCTTAATTTAGTACGGTTATTAATTAAACACACGATTAAGTTTTATAATTTTTAAAGTTTTTAAAAAATGTGTAGTTCTCAAAATTTAGGCGAATTAGTTAGTTTTTCATCATTCACTTAATCCGTTTATAGATTTATTTTTTTATCACTATCAAAGTAGGTAGCAATTTTCTTTGGTAAAAGTGCTACATTTGTTTCGAATTCACCTTAACATTGGCGCCAGTAACAGTAGAAGCACTAAAAACTTATCTCTATGTATTTCTAATTTTTTTAAAATAATTAATCCAACATACAACTAATTCTGTGCTTTATTCAACCACGATTGAAACTCTAAAGAAATGCTTACTTGGACAGAACCCTTTTGTTTGGTGCTTAAACAAGTTTTTTAACAGGTGCTAAATTTTCACCAGAAACTGAGTCAGAAACTTGCTATCAGAAGTAGCTGAATTCACTCGACCTTAATGTGACCTAAAGTCGCTATAATTTTTACTAAAAAACTGAAGGCTTACATCGTTGTTTTTTTACATCAGCCACGTATAAGCTTTATGATTTTTGTGCTAACGATGTCCCATAAAGCGCTTAAACGATTAATAATAAGACAATTAGTAAGTTTAGAAAGACGGTTATGTGGTAATGATATTTTTTCCAAAGTTTAATTGTATTTTTTGGTAAAAAATCATTTGGAATTCTGGCAAGATAATCTTTCGATACATCTTCTGGCATATCAGCAACAAAATTAATTCAGCTGAATGCAAAAGAGACTGATTTACGTTAGAAAATGTAGTATATTGCTGAAGTGTTTGAAAATTGAATGTCTCTCAAAATTTCCTCCTCTATGCTGCGACCTGTAATTCTTCAGTTAAATCTAAAGAATTGTATTTTGAAATAGGCTAGCAGATTAGTCACAAATTTTTTGTGTCAAATTTATTAGCTTGTTATTAGTTTTAGCCTGTATCAGTTTTGAGTCTAGGAACCGTGGTTATGTGCTCTGAGCATTCTAAGCCGAAGAAATCGTCATCATATATAGGTTTCGTTTCAAGCAAGTGATGATAATCGGTTTTTTGTTTTATACACCCGGGTTATACAAGACCACGTCAGATCAAAATATCTCTGGATACCTCTGAAATAATCGGCGCTCAATGAGAAGTTCCCTTTTCAGAAAAAGACTGAAAAGTGTATGCCTTCCGTATAACACTTATTTTTTTTTTCGCTTCATTTCAACGACGTGAGTATGACTATGACAACAAAATAAGGGTGGAGTGTAAAGAACAGATGCAATGAGAAAGTGTAAAGCAAGAAACTCGATTTCTGTAACGGCAAATTATTCAGGACACCTAAATTAAGCTTGAAAGATAGATTTTGCCTTTTTTGACAATGAGCTATATAGCGGAGGCTTACATACATAAATCTCGTATCTAAAATGGCCCGTTAGGCGGGGAGCAAACGTAGCTCTCTTAATTTATAGTTAATTAGATAAAATTTTTTTAGGACTTTTGCGTAGAACATTTCCAAAAACAACTTTTTGTGATCGGAGGTCACAATGAGGCAGTGAAGATGAATGAAATGACTCTTATCAAGAAAAAGTACAACAGCGGTAGGCACAAAAAGCAGCAGTGGCGTTTTGTGTTATCAAGAGACAGATCAACAAGCGTTTTGTTGTTCCAATGCAGCAACGAGATGCTGCAACTCTTCTCTCGTTGATCATGCAATACATTTTTCTTTGAACGACTATGACAACTAAAAAATGTACTGTAGCGTTTGACCACTCTGTGACATACAGCGCTATCGAGCATGTGCCAGAGAGATGTTGATGTCGTAGGCAAGTGATACAACAGTAAAAAGGAGTGTTCATTGTAGAAAAACAGTGCTAAAACGTTAAGCGTCAGACGTTGCCTGAAAACATAATGGTTTGCTAACAAATTGCATGAGTCAGTTGTATTTCTAATTAAGTTTTGCTTGATCGGTTCGCACGACCAGATGTATTTTTCAGGCTCTGCTTCTGTCTTTTACAATTTTTTAAATCTAAAGACTTTTTTGAAAGTTAAGCTTAATTGTTCACTATTAACCCTTGTCGATATAGTGAACCAATAAAGGTTCACTAAATTTGAGGCAACTACTGGACCACCGGAAAAAACTGAACGACAAGGTTTTGGTGTATAAAACTACTTGTTTTTTACAGGTCTCACCATCGAACTGCACCACAGTCCACATTTCACTGATCCTTAATCCGGTCCCTGCACCATCACCATTGATTCTCTACGGCAGAGTTTCACAGAAATTCATAAATCATGCCGTGAGGGCGGAGGGCACTTCCGCAACCATGCATCTAGGGATTTGGAGAACTATGCGGAGACACTGCGCTTTACCACTTTAGGAGCCAAATGGAAAAACACCATCCAGCAACACCTGATTCTCTGAGAAACTATGGGTCTTTCACGCATACCTCTGACCTGTCACAAGGTAGTCTAATTTTTGGAAAGCCGTTAACGCAAGGAGCGCCAATGTGGCTTCTCCTTTGCTAGAAGAATAAGAAAGAAAAGTTGCTTCCTAATATGCTGCAGAAAATGCACAGTTAACATCGCTGCAACCAAATGGATTCAATTCACAAAACTCCCTGCATTAGATGAAGACTGGGATGCTCTTTTTACTGTTAGACAAATTTCACTTCTTCTGCATCGGTATAATATCTTCAAAAATTTACAGCCACTAATTCAGCCTCCTCAAATCCGAGCGTTTAAACACTTGTTAGCTATGCCGTGGCGAAGACGACGTCAAATTCCCAAAACAACATTTCTCCTTGCATTAACCTCTGTCACTGTATTTCCATTAAACTTTGTTTCTTTGACAAAGCTTAGGTCTTCATAGACGTGCTCACACAGCAGTCTTTTTGTTTTCACGTCAGAAACTATACTGTTAAATCACTTTAATTTGAAAGATAACCTCCTACTTTTCAAAACTGATCACTATTATTCATTACAGCATAGTTATCTCACAAGGAATCAAATGGTGGTGCCTTATTCGTGTTGAGCAAAAGTTAGGTATGCTAGGGACTCGTTGCATAACACGTAAATCTGCGCTACAGTCCTCCACTAAAATGTATTTGCCACTACTGAATAAGTGACTTGTCAGTTAGCCGCAACATAAATACCCAAGTTCTCAGCAAGAACCAGATAAGCAGAATTTCTGTCACCAAAGAAATATTGGTCAAAACAAAAAGCCACGCAACCCGTCCTCTACTACTACCTCGCCTGTCTACAAATTGAGTAATTCGTGGCAATGAGTGCCTCGCAACATAACGGCGACCTGCAAATTAGATAATGAAAAAAGACCCTCTAATTAGTCGCTCAAAACTACAGAACCCCCCCTTCCAGAACGTTCCAAAAAGAGGGTACAACAAACACACCGCTCACCACTTACCGATCACCAAACTCAACGCGAATAACTGACAGCAGTTACAAAAATTCTGCCGCTGTTAAAAACCGAAAAACGAGCTTCATGCAATCGATAAACAGCCAGGAAATATCCATACAAACTATTCTCTCAAAAGTTACCCACTTTACCCACTCCGGTAAGATCTCATCAAATACTCCTCCCAACTCCACTATCCTTTTACTTGAAGCGACAACGTTAATACTGTTAATAATCTTTATGCAATCATAAAATACTATAAGTTACTTTGACAATTCTTTTAGCAGCAGTGATAAGCTCATTGACTCATTCACTATTTTCAACAAATTTGACTGATTCTAAAAAAAACCTCAGGACTGTTCTTTTCCTACTATGTAGGTTCCTGACTCAACGACACAGCTCATCGCAAATGAAAATAATTCAATAATCAACAACAACAAACATAAATGATACACAACTAATCAATCAAAAAATTTCCTGAAAAATTTTCAAAAAAGTGAATTTGAAGTAAAACATAACGCTGGTTAACAATAATTTACAGCTATTTAACAATAATTTCTAAACTGCCCGTAGACCCAAGTGACTCCCGATCAGCATCCCGATAGGGGTCCGGTTCTTTAGGAAACTTTACTTGATTAACTGCAATTGACTTTCCGGAATAATCTTCCACATTATCTACAAAGCCAGATTCGGGACTATCTTGTTGACATTCATACTCACTGTGCGATTTTACTGAAGAATTAGAAAGTGGAGAAGCATTTAACATAGGCGGAGCACTGGCTAGTGAATTCAAAAGAGAAGACCTTGAAGCTAAAGAGGTTTCTAAAGTAGTACTGCTTGAAAGACAATTAATTCTTTTCGAACAATGAGAATAACAATCATAAAAAAAAGGAAAACGTTCATTATCACCGTTCCCCAGCATGCCCTTCTGAAAGGATTCTGGGCCTTGGAAACTGGGGTTCTCAGCTGAGAGTGAAGCAGTCGGCGAAGGCAAACGTATAGCTGAAGTCGAACATGATGGAAAAAATGGGTTGGAAGCAGACAATTCAACACCTGGTGAGGGGGTGAATGAGAGCTTCGAAAATTCTGCAGAAGGAGATGGTAATTCATCAGCCGCCTGCGGCTTATACACAGCTTTACGAGCTTTTAAGCAACTTAAAGCGCTCGGACGATCGATGTGATTCGGAAGAACATAATTCGCAAAAACTCTGTTTTTTTGGTGATCGTTGAGACTCGCTGCAGTTGTTTCCATGACCCTTTTCCCGTTCATGTTAGTTTTAGATGAAGGTTCCTTCATTTCACTTTCCCACAGACCACGCGGACGAACAACTTCAACTTTTGACGGATTTGTGTTGCAACCGCTCGGCTTCGCTACTTTTGCAGTAAACTCTTCATCAACCAATTTCTGAAATGGAAATAATATGCTGAAAAGCTTTCGGTCATCAAAGCAATTTAAATCAACTTTTAAGAAAAACATACACTTTTTTTAGCTTTGCCAGACCCGCCTGACGAAAAAGGCATATTAGGAGAATCTTCAGCAGCGAAAGATGCCAAAGTCCCACACTTTGCTATCAACTGCTTCTCATAGTCCAATAATTGCCCCATAAAATTGAAGTTGGGCGCAACTGACGGCCTTTTTTCTTTGACAAACCTGTAACATTTTGAAAACCCACAGTAAGGCTATGAAAAATATAAAGGTTATCTACTACTACTCATCAGTAACATAAAGATAAAACTAGTAACAGAAACAGACTTTCGACAGTTTTACTATATTACATGAGCCAATACGCAAAATTTCAGGAACAATTTAGACTCAGCAATGCAACAAACAACATAATACCTAACTTCATATTTTCTCTAGGAATAAAGGAAACATTATCATTACCAACCTATAAGCTTTTTCTGCAGACCACTTATTTTGCCTCATTACGTATGCTATTGCCAGAGTAGGACTGCGTGAAATACCAGCCAAACAATGAATGAGAACAACGGAACCGCTCTGAGACACTTTATCTAAAATTAAGCTATACCATTACTCAATATAACTTCATTTTCAGTAACAACTCTAACAAATCAATGACAGGAACAAGAAATCAATAAGCACTCAATAACACTCACGATTACCTAAGAATTTGAAAGCATCGTTAAAATACGGCAACAACTTTTCACCGTAAGAATCATTGATCGGGATCCTCATAAAATGACCGTCTTGTTTCACACATTCAGACTGGGGGCAGTCAACACTAATGTTGATGACATATTTGATGCCATATTTCTAAAAAACCCACAGCCTCTTCTTATGACCAGCTTTTTTCTTCTTCATGTTTAATCGAACAAACTTGAAATATCCGTATGTAATTTAATTTGCTTCGAAGAAAACACCACCAATAAATTCTAAGTGATAATTGGCAACTACCCTAAAAAAGTAGCTCACCTCCAAGGTCTCAGTGTCTACTGCATCCTTCTCAGACCCAAGATACAAGAACGGCAATATCTTCGTAGGCCCTTTCGGAATAATTGGCAAAGAACTACAATTGGGCTGCAACATCTCTGTTTGTGACAGATCCAAACTTCGAGAATTATTGGAACTTTCGCACAGCTGTGGGAAACGACGATGAAAATCCGCAAACCCACCTAAATTTTCTGCGGTAAAAGTGACTCAGTATCAAACAAGCACAAACTTCTGATGTAAGCTCTTTCACCTAAGACTCTTTTGATGTAACTAGAGGGAATATAAATCGCGTAAAAGCGCATGAACTTCTTCTGAAGTGTAAAAAACTTGCACTTAAAAACCTAATTTATTACAGTAAGAAATAATAGTCAGAAAGAAATTTTGCAAACTGGTTAAACATGTCGTTTCCCTACAAGCAGCTCTCGATGAACAGTATTACTCTGAAGTAAATTTCAGTTATTTCTGACTTCGGTGACTAAAGAGAAAAAACTATATAGATAAACTGAATAATGATGCTGTGAACGCTGGTTTTGTCAAACAACGCCAGGACTGGAGTGAAATAAAAAGAACACCAAAAAAATACTGTAAATAACCAGAGGTGATAAAAAATGACTACTACTTTGTCAATGAGAAGAACAACTTTTCGGCTACGAAGACTTATAAGAAGTTAAAGACCGCAGACCAAGAAAAATTAAAAATTGACCAAAAAAACCTTCAACGCAAAATTAAAATACTGCAGTGGGAATGAAGAAAAACAATGACTCATCAGTTCTAACTACAAAAAAAACTATATAAACGTCACCAGGAGAAGAAAGAAAGGGAACAAAACCAGCGCTTACCTTGGCTCTTTAAAGCCAATGAAGAAGGCCGCTTAAAGTGTGACGGATGCACAACCATGACTATCAGAGAGGATGATATTAAATGTAAGTAATCCTCGAAATGAATAAAACAAATGCCCTCTTCACGAACATTAACGTCGAAATGCCACTTCCTTGCGGCTTACTGATATAGCCGTTAAACGTAGCGGTTTTAATAACGAAAAAACCGATGAATTCATCTGGCAGGTAGCTGTGCGAACCGAGTTAAACAAAAACGAGAAAAATGCCAAACAGATGCAAAAAATGAACGACCCAAAAGTCAGCTTTGGACAGCAGGAACTTCCTTCTTTTTTTCTATTTGTTTATAAGAGCATATACTTTAATATGAATTAGAATAGATTCTGTTGGATGATCTGTAAACGCAATCATGTAAACGGAAAATGGCGTCAAACCATAAACAAATATGAAAATAAAGAATCTGACAGATGCGTAAAATTATAAAATAAACGGAATTCAATCTCATATCGCTGATAAAAAAATTTGGACCACCAGACCAATAAATTCAATATGAAAAAAGAGTGAAAGAAATCGTCCAGCAAAAACTGCTGTAAAGGATGAAACAGTGAGGACGAACTGCGATCTGAGTTGACTGAAAATGGGACGATGAGATAGCAAGACAGGGATGAAAGAACGGATGCAGAGCAACTACAGCCACCCCCAATTTGCTGTGACGGCAGAGCACTGGCAGTCATAGTAACATCTGTGAGAAAAAAATCGATTTTTTTTCTGCACCTGAACCATTAAGAGCTCTGCTCTAGCTGCTGCTGCTGCCGTTGCTGTTGCTGCTGCGCCAACTCGACAACCATGCAATTGCCCTTATGCCTTGCTGATGCCGTTGTCACTGCTGATCATCGCTAATGGTGTTTGGGTATTGTTCGCCTCGCGGTAATCATTGTTATTGCTATGGCTGTTGCAGCTGCCGCTGCCTTCGTTCCAATCAACCGAGCAAAACGCATGAATCATCCTTCTTCCCATCCAAAAAATCATTCCAATCAACAAAATGCTTTATATCATATCAGACATGCAAACAAACGA
>UXUI01010113.1:4283-15634 GCA_900576705.1 Enterobius vermicularis
GTTTTCTTCCTACTTTCACCTAAATGTGTATTTTCGATTAAATAATCAGTAACCAAATGTAAAATAGAATTTATCACTGCCGCTTTACTCACAATGCCAACATCATAAATATTAGAAGCCAAAAAACAACACAGTTCCATTGCCGTTACACAAATGTTAACAGCATCAGAACCAAACTGGTGGGAGCAACAGATTACTGTCTACTATAATTCAAACCGCCCTCAATTTATTAAATGCCCAAGTCTGAACTATGATCATCTCCATCTTCTTTTCCACTCCCTCCCTCACGATAGTTTTATCCACTGCAGAAAAAAATTGTTTAAACTTCTGAAACTTCTTAGGTCAAAATCATCAATCGTTGAAAGAAAACTTCCGTTACTACAATAAAAACCTTCACCAATCTCTCGCTCATCTTAACTTTTCTATTGTCACTTTTTTCCGTTTCTCATCCCGGGACGTATTATGCCGGCTAAAAAAACAGCGCTTTACCAAAAAACATTTCCTGAGAATTCACTCCTCAACATGAATCTTTTTCCATTCACTAAATAAATCAATTGAAAAAGAAGATATGGAGAGTCAGAAAGAAAAAACTACGCTAATAATCACAAATCCTTTTCATTTTTTTGCATACATGGCAGATAACGCCTGAGTAGATATTTCCTCAAATAAATGGAGAAATCACTCAATACTGGGAATTAAATAATCTCCTGTCCTCAAAAAAAAAAAAAATTATCCATTAAGACGGCTTTTTACTACCATAATTTTCCTTACTTTCATAATCATAAGTCACAAGTCAGTATAATGAAACAAAGATTTTACTATTCTTAAAATACAACTCTTACCTTCTTTACTCTATTCTACAAATCAAAACCCCTAGTTCTTCTTCTTCCCCTACCTCCCATCCTATCTTCAAAATGATGTTTGGTTCTTGAGAATCGATGCGTTATTCTCTAAAAAAAATTTTGACCCAAAAAAATATTTCTTTTAGTGTCAATTTAAATCGTATTCTCGTTTTCCCTTCTACAATCAGCCAAAGTGAAAACCTGTCTTTTGCTAACCCCAAAAAAATTTTTCCTTTATTTCAGCCTCTTGTTGTAGTCATTCTGTGAGATTTATTCTTTTCTTCCTTGCTTTAAATTTTGCCAAACAAAGTTGTTTTTTTTTTTTTCACTGATTCAGGCAATAAATCTTTCTCCTATACCCGCATCAGACAAGGAGTAGTGGAGTAAAAGAAAGACGCAAAAATGATGAATAAACAGGAAAAAAACAATTTTATGCCATTTACTATTTAAAATTATCAAAACTGTAATAGAAAAAGATCAAAAAAAACTCCGAAAAAACTCCTGTCACAATCTGTAAAAACATTAAAATTTTACGTAACGAGAAGATCTCTCAAGAAAGCCAACTAATTTAATGAGCTATGGTAAAATAAAACCATGTTGACATAAAAAAACATCGAAACCAACATAGAAAGTCAAATAAGTGACGAAACTCAAAATCTACTTGGCTGTTTTAGAAAACCTGCTTATAAACCTTTAAAAAAATTGCCCAAGTCTCATAAAGAAATATTCAGCTGAAAAAAACCACTTTAGAATTTAAGTAACAAAAATAAAAATGCTCCGTAAAATCTCTAATAGTCGCTGCATCCTTTGTACCAGTGATATAATTAACGCTGTGCGCATAAGGATGATGACTAAAGCCAAGATTAGCCTCTACCATATTATATAAATGAAGAGAAAACTAAATTTGAGAAAAATAATAATGATAAAACTGTAACAAATTCGTATTCCACGGAAAAAAAAGACAGTTCATGATATGAGAACAGACAGAAGAATGCTTTTCCCTAACAAAATTTTTAAAGCAGCAGTTGCTAAGTTGTTTTGAGCGATTTCTATTCACCAGCAGAAGACATGAAACAATCAAAATCTACTAAATCATCATCACAGATTTCGTTCGGAAAACAATAACGACAATGCTATCCAACCTTCTTATAATCGCCCGTTATAAAGCAGTTAAAAATATTCTTGTATTGTTTTCTGCTAGATACCTAACCTAATAGTCCATAACTAGTGAGTTCCAAACTTTCGATAAATCTGCTAATTTAGCAATAGTAATAACAAAAATTGAACTCGAATAAGCTTTATTCAACAAACAAAATTCGGAAAATATAATTTCTCAATCTTTCAGATATTTCAACTCCTTATTCAATGAAGCTATCAAATAACAATAAGTGGGGAACTTCTCACGAATTCGATAGAGCGATGGCAGGAAGAGAATGATGAAAGCTGAAGTTCTGAACTAACAGAACGAAGAAACTGCTAGGAGTTTAGTAAGCTTAGCAATGTATTTTATGCTGCTATGGTAAACTAAAATAATTAAAAAATATATATATTTTAAAATTTATCAGCCACAAAAAGTTCTTCCTCTTTGGCTTAAATAAAATAAACAAAAATTTTTCCTAAAACAAAAAAAAAACTCATCAGAGTTCCATAGTTCAATCCAACAAAGATTAGAAGAATAAAAGCACACGAATGACACGAAACTACTCGTCAACTTCGACTTTGACTTTCAATAAACCAAAAAGCCAATTTCTTTAAAAAATTGGTGCTTAAACTGATACAGCTCAACATTATATCGAAGAATTAAAACAATAAAAAAGCTTTTCTTCAGACAAACATTAAAAATTTGGCACAAACACAAATAGGACCCTGAGGTGTTCGGAAAAACTTTCTAAATGAAACCTAATCAGGTTCCCAGTAAATACTTAAAGCTTGCGGTTGTGATGTGACCTTCAACAACTTCTGAAACATTCCTGACTGCCTAATTTTTGCTTTAAGGTGCATTTCAAAGTTATTCGCTTTCTGATTCTAATTCCTCCTTCCACCCAAAAAAATTTCAAAAATGTTTCAAACGACTTTTATTGAACTTTAGCACCACAACATAGTAAAAATGATCCTAGTTCTTCTTCTACATGATAACTGAGGAATTTGCAAAAAAAACCATCCCAAATCTTTCTTCTTCTCCAGCTCCAAAAGAATTTTACACTTACTATACAAAGGCAAAAACTAATTAACTATCACCTCCAAAGACCAAAAAAAGCTCTCCAAACCAAAAAACGTCTTTTATTAATTTCGTCTATCAGAAATTTCAGCTAATGTAACCAACTAGATATCTGAAAAGTAGTAGTTTAAGTCTCGAGCTAATGAACGACTCTCAACCTCAAAAAAGGATTGACGAAATAAAATGAGAAGAAATTTTTCAGCTGCCCTACCAAAACGAAAAAATAAAAAGTTTGTTCTAGAAATTTCACAGTGCAGCGAAAACTGAGAAGATAATAAACAAATGTTAAGTTTTTTAAAATCAAAAACACCACAGCATGACGAGACAGCAACATTCCAAATATTAAAGAACCTTCACAACCAAAATAGTGCATAGTTGCCACGAAAAAATCTAAGCCGCATACTAAGAAAATCTCTATATCAACTCTTTCAGTGCTCTTTACTATTCAGAAAACATAACGTTAAATAAAAGATCAACTACAGTTAACTGCAGGAAACTCGAAGAGCAGCGTACTGCATCTCATTCGTGTATTCAACTTCATAGGGATGCTCAGCGCGCTAAGAATAAAGGAACAAATAAGCCAGCAACAAATTAGCGGTCAAAATTCGTTATGCTCATCTACACCGAACAGCTTTCCTCTCAACCAACTTCCGGTGCCTCCTCCAAGCACTTCAAAACTTACGTATCTAATCTCTTTAACAGATCAATCACTTGGTTGTCAGGGAAAAACTGTATTCTTATCGATGAGAATAAGCCATTCAAAAACAATCATCACTGCACCCGCTACAAATTTCCGGTGATCCGATATCTTTCGTCCTACTCCAATCATCAGCCAAGTTTTGTATACTAAAGAAAACGATAAAAAATAGTAAGTAACGATCATTCTCCCTATATAGAAAACTAAGAAGGTTAAAAATAAAAAAGCTGTAAACAAATTCAAAATACTATAGCAAAACTATAAACCACAAGATTGACATAAGAGTTTACAACCTGTAAAATAATTGGAAAATTCACAAAGAGAAACACCAATACCTCACTGAAAGACAATCAAGAAGAAAACCTGTTAAGAGATAATAAGAAATAATATTAGATAATCACAAAAAAAAATTGTAATTCTTGATTTATTTGAAAATAGACATGAAAAAAAACAGAAGCGTAGCAGTCAAATTCCCCATCCCCATGATCGGAACAAGCTGTTATTATAAAAGGTATTTAATTTTCATTAGTAGGCGAGTATTGAAAAATGTAGTGGCTTGAAAGATACTAGCCATAAAGTACAAATTACTTACTCCACATTCTTCTACGTCCTAATTGGAAAATAGCGTCGAATACCATAAAACAAGGCTACCAGGAAAAGGAAACGAAAATTTGGTATTAGAAACAAGTTTGCAAGAAAAAAAAAAAACTCGAGAAAGAAACGAATAAAAAAGAACAAATAATAAAAATAAAATAAAAAATCAAACAGGTGGTGAATGAGTTAACAAAAAAAACATATTGACAGTGTTCCTCAAAAAAGACCCCTTTGAAAAAATTAATAAAGATAAAAAGCTTCGACAGCAAACGCTGCAGTTATAAGCAGTAAGAAAAGTGACTTCTACCAAAACTATTTGAGAAGTGCATAGCTACCAGTACTACCGCTGAAGAAATAGCATTGGTCAACCAATAACACATTGATTAACCAATCTGGTTCGTAAAATTTGCAAGTTTGCAAACAATCTAGCCAAAATTACGCAGAACTACCAGACCTATATGCAAAAAAAAAAAAAAAAAAAAAAAGACTCCCTCTTTTACGTCCCCGACGAAGAAGTCATATCAGAAAAGACAATAAAATGAAAATACTAGCCAAATCATTTAATTTCTCTTCTGTAACAGACCACTAGAAACGGCTGATTCGAGTATAAGAAATTTTTCTTAGCTTTAAAAATCAGTGCAAAATAAATCAAAAAATTAAGTGTCCTGAGAGCGATTACAACAACAATATCTTGCAACATATGCTGAAAATTTTACGCCAAATACCGATACTTTCCCAACATCTCAAACTTCCAACTCTATTATAGACTAACAACCACAAGCCTGCCAGAGGGTTTAATACCTTCAAAAAATCTTTTCAATTCCCAAATTTAATGAGTCTATTTATGAAAGCACCATGAGCTTAACTGGTTAAACAAGCGAAACAATCCTTCCTTCTTCGTCCCTTTATAAAACATTTTCACTTTTTATGAAGCTAAACCCAACTCGGAAAAACTAGAAACCATTCTCTTTTTCTTACAAATCCACACTAGCCCTGATTTTTATACGAAAAAAACTTAAAAAAACATCGAAAAATCATGCTCGTAAACCTGAACGAAAAACCAATAAAATTTTAATAAACTGAAAAGAATATTCTGTTATTATACAAGAAAGATTGAAAACAAAAATTTTTCCTTCATTATGTAATTGAAATTCAACGTGATCCAACCGTCCTATTTACCTTCAACAGGGCTTTAAAACTAAAAATAAAATAGTGTTTGAAAATTAACTCATAAATTTGTAAATGCTCGACTGAAAACTGCAAACACGTCAACTATTCAGCTCCCTTCGTTTACTGACTTCATAAATATCAGGTCTCATCCTGAAAAATCCTGTTCATCTTCCGCGTGACATAGCCTAAAATAATGAGGGAAAACCCGCTTTTTGAGAAAAACCAATGAAATATGAACAGCCCACAATGTTGTGCTCATCAATTCCTAAAAATTCTTTGTCCTGATAAAAATAACTAAAACCTAAAACAGAAAATTTCAGACGTTGTATACTTACTGCACAAATTTTGGCAATTCAGTCAACATCAACGTATTTCATCCTGCTGCTGCGGATAGAAAGAAATCTTTTCACAAATCAAAAAACTACAATTTCAGTCCCAAAAAAACCTCTAGATCAAGTGGACTTCCAGCAGCTGATATAGAGTTGAAAACTGTGGTAAATTAAAATCCGGCACGAAACTGCCACAAAAACTGGCGCTTCCAAACTGCCAAACGAAAGCAGTAAACTGCGACTAGAGCAGTCACTGGAACTGCAAATCGAATAGCCCAGACTCAAGTAATGATAAAAGGCGTTAAAATCAGCTTACATATGTCTAAAAGTGAAAATCGAAAGCACTCATAAATTTGGGTGAAAAATTTTCCACTCCCCTAAATTCCCCAACACTGCTCCATCAAATTATGATTTTTTCAAGTTTCTGCAGCAATTTGGTGGCGGTTTGAGCTTTTTTGGAATGACTTTGAAATGCCACATAAACCATTTGCTCCTGAACTGAAAACGTTTTACAAAGACCCAAAAGCTGGTCGAAAGATAGCAACAAACGATAGATAGTGGTGATAACTACGCGCTAGATTCGAGCTGTTTTGCTAAAAAATTCAATTTTCTAAACTGATGGCGTAGCATAGATGTTTTCAAAACAACCTATTCCACACCAATTACTCTGCTAAAAAAATTTTTCTTACTTAAAAAGCATTTACGGAAGCCAAAAACAATGTTGTCCACTAAAAACAGTTAACAACTTTCAATTCAACTTTTATTTTTAGCAACAGAAACTTCCTGTTATTTCTTAATTGCCTAACATCAACTGCAGAACATTTTTATCGACGTGAATAAAGGCGTCTTAATTTTCACTCAAAGATGCCTTGAATCGCAAACGGTCCATATACATACAACGTTCTCTATAAATCTAGACAGGTTGTATGAAAGTTAAAACAGGGCTCGTCAGCAGCCAAGCAATAAGCCCGTTCTTCTAATCTATCTGCTGAATAGAATCTGACCAAGGTGATTTCTATCATCCCTCAAGTAATAAGTTGAGGTCCTATGTACAAGAAAGACATCTATTGCCATCACTAGAGATACCATTTGTGGTTTTACATCAAAGCCAATTATACTGCTCTGTCAAATAGAAAAAGAAAATGAAGCACAGTTAAATGGCCTTCTGAAGTCTGCCTAGGACGATCCCAACACTAGATCACAATTAATCATTGGCTGAATGCTAAAGCAATACAGCAATTTAGCTAAGCTATTTCCAAAATATGACTTTTCATGTTGATAACGATTTTTTATGAAAAAATTTCTATGTATCGACACGCATTTATATACTTCACTCAGACAACTTTGAGAAACCATGGTTCTTGAAATTATCTTGAAATTAAGCGGTATTTATGTACGTTCAATTTGAAAAGTCTCTTTATACTTCACAAATTATCTTGTAAATATATCCCTTCCGGTCACATAACTTTTTGCAACCTCCGAAAGATTACTATTTAAAAGAAAGTAAGATTCAGATCAAGATTTCGTATGTGAAAAACATGGCAAAAGAAAATTTTCCTACGTTCAGAAATTGTAAGGTACAAAAGAAATCGCCGAGAAATGTAGTCAGTTTAGACAGTCCCTGTGTTTTCAAAATAGTCATAGGCAGTGGTGAAATTTGGAATTAAATGATATTTGAAATCCGATTCTGTAGCTACACCGTTGCTGGTCTGTTGCTAAACTCCCTATTTATCCTCCACTGGCTTTTGAATTTTGCAGATTTCTGTTCCGTGCAATTTTGGTTATTACTTACTGAAGTGTTCTTCTTTCAGCGTGTAAAGAATTAATCAGAAAACGAAAAAATAAAAAATAAAAAATGACTCAAAATGACAACACAATAAAAAGAAAAAAAAAATAGAATTTTATAATTCTAAAAGATTCCCCTTCCATTCTTTTTATTTTCATTTCTACTTGCTTCGCTTAATAATGCTTTAAAGATGAATCAGTCATCTACTATAATACAAAAGGTGTAAACGTGTATACTGTTTTTGCTGCGCATGCGTCCACATCTTCCTGACTAATTCATTTGCTTACTGTTTATTTAGAGGTTTCAAACAGATACCTACTTAATTTGAAGAGCAACAGTCACTATTAAGATTCAAATCTGCCTTCCTGCTGAACTGCTTTTTTGCTATCAACAACAGAATAACAAAACGCTATACGAAAAGAAAGTTTAAAGTTTAAACCAAATATTCCTCTCAAAAATCAAAAACGAAAAACAAACTTTCTCATCCACTTTTTCAAACATCATTCTAAAATGCCCTATCCTCCCTAAACAAAACAAAAACGAATCACAAACCTTCGTTTAACAACTTTTAAACGCCTATACATATATGACTCTCACTGCTTATTGTCAGTTTAACAATGCTTTGTCGAAACCGTCACAGTCGTCCTTTGTGTTGATAATGAAGGCTATCTCTTCATTCGTGTTGAAATAAACTATTACTTGCAACTGCTACAGAAATAAAGGGTAAAAATAACCAGCAATAATCCACTAATTTGAAACGAAGCAATAAAAGAGACAAACTATCCTACTAGTTTTATAAATCGAATCTTTGAGATTTCAAATAAGCAAAAAATACTATCAGTTTTCTTATCGCTAAGAACAAGCACAATCTCTAAAAAAATATTTCAACCTCTACTTCAAAAAGTTTCATAACCCTTCAAATAACTGGTCACTCAAGCAATCCGAAAAAAAAGTTCCCAGAGAACAAATATAACCAAAAATTTGCTAAAATCATTGTTAGTGAAATAACTGCATCAAATACTTACTGCTGCTTCCATTACTAGATTGTTAATAAAGTTCAATTCTCAAGAAAAAAGCACCAGGAGTTGAAACAATTTACATATAGGTTTTTGACTCTACAGATTCTAAATAAATTAAAGATTGCCATTCGCAAATACTAACCAAACCTCTACAAAAGCCATCTGATCAAAAATTTTTTCACTGTAAAAAACGAGTAATAAAGAAATATTATTTTTAAAAAACAGAATTTTAGTAAAACTTTTTCGTATACGTCAACCTAATGAAAAAAAAGACTGATACTTTCCCACATGTACTTTGCAATCCTATCAGATAACTTTTTTAAAAAAAAATTTATGGCAGTTTGCCTACAAAAATATCTATCTAATTGTTTCAAAATATTATTCAAAACTCCACTTTCACGACGCAAAATTACCTAATTAACAGAGTAATATAAACAGAAGCGAAATTACAGATGTATATCAAAACTTCGTCCTCAGCTCTCGCTTTATTTCTTCTGAAAACTGTTTACGACCACTGTCCACGTGCCGAGTTAAATCAAAGTTTTATAATGAACCTTTACCAAATACAGCACTCAAGTCATCTAAACTGAATGAATAAATTTTCGCTTTTATAATTCTCACTCTTGATAAAAATAACGATCTGAAGAAATATAGAAAACAAGCGAAAATCTCTTTTCTCTCTCTTTCCATCTTACAAAAACCAAATTGCGAACTACATCTTATTAGTGTCCCTTGAAATCATAAATTTTTGCCGTCTGAAAAACAGACTATACTCTTCCAACTTTAACCAATATTTGTCTTTTAGTGTAAGAATAAAAAATAATATCACTGAACAACAATTTACGACCAAACTTTCATTTCAGAAAAGACAATAAACGAAAAAGAACAAAGCAGAAAAGCAACACCCTCCTCCAAACCTCATTCATTAGCTAATAACATATTTTAACTCATAATCAAAAAACACTATCTAGATATACAAGCTAGTCAACTTTCTAATTGCTTTGATTTACCTATAAACCGACATTGTTGAAAAACACTCAGATGTTCAATAATGTCAACATTAAATAAAAATGTAAAAAAATATTCCCCGACAATATTTTTCCAAGGCATTAAATGCAAAAAACTTTATAAACCTTGCTGCTCCTCGTATTCCAAAACTCAAACATTTACCAAACCTTCACATAAATTCAACTACTGGTGAAAGAATTATCGTATTCAATGAAGTTAAAAACAAACGACTGCTCATATAACTTTTTTCTTAAAATCTTTATAAACCTGGAAAGAATGTAAAAGTTTTCACAGTTGAAGAAAGAATGATGACAAAGAAGAGGATGGCAAGTCTTTCGGTCAAAATGGAACCAATTTCAACAGCTCAAAGCACCAATTAAAAGATGGAGAGAGTGTGCAAAAATTCTTTTTACTTGAAAAAATGTTTTTGATTAGGATTTTTAAAAAGTAATAGTAAAGAATCATAGAGTAATAGAATCAATGGTAGAAAAATAAGAACAAAAAAGAAAATGAAATAAAAATAAGAAAAATAAGGAATGAAATGCTAAGATATAAAAGCATCCAAAAACCCCATCCAAAAAAACAAAAATCCCTGCAAGAAAAATGTGAAAAAAAACATCTAAGGCAAAAATTTCCACCACTACAGAAATTCAATTTTTTCTGCTATATTTCCACTAGAACTCTATCAAAACAGTTCGATTCATCGTTATCCACTTGCCTCCATATAAATTTCTAGTAAATAAGTATTTTATACTACTGTCAAAAGATTTCAGGTAAAAGTTTATGAAATAGTAAATAAAAACTGAATTCGATGAAAAATAATATATAGCTGAGCAAAACTACCATCGAAAAAATAAAGGTTTGTTGGTTATTCTCAAAAATGCATACCACTTTACTACTATTGAAAAAATCCTGAAAGACCTAACTTCTTGTCCCAAAATATGAACCACGCAATTCTGTACGACTAGCAGCCTTAATTTCATAAGCTTTTTAGACAGCGACTTCAGCCATACACGTAAATAACAACTTTTAAAAGCATAGCATAAACTAAAAAATGAAGTTTAATTGAAATCGAATGATTTCTCTAACTAACAAAAATTCATAAGTTTTACAATTGTACATTATTCCCTAAGCAGCAACCAACAAAAACGCAGCTTTATTTTTTATAAATCCTAAACTATCCAACCAGGAATGAAAAAGCTCTTTTCAATATGAATTCAACGTAATAAAGAAAAATGTGCTAGAAGGCTTCGTCGAAATGAATTCAGTAAGTTGGAAAAACACTTCAATGATAACGTTTCCGGTGAAGGTAACGAAAATCAAAACTAGGCAAAATATTTCTTCCCTTAATGTTAGTGGATCAGTCTTCAAATGATTACCTTTAAGATTTCTTTTTTCTCCTTTCTTCTGCAAATGCACTCCATTTTTCAGAAAAATAAAAAAAAAAGCTTCAAACATGTGCCCCCGCCATCCAACGAAAAATTAGACTAAATTTGTCAGTATCAGTCAGTAAACAATGAAAATATAATCCTCCATACTTTTTACTTCAAACAACCAACGCTTTGAAAAATAATGAACGACCTCCATGTCTGAACGTCTAAGGGAAACTACTTATAATAGCTGCCATGTACTGTGTGACCGTTCAACAAAATATTTTTAGGCTACCGCGATATACATCTATTAATATA
>UXUI01010127.1:259-10712 GCA_900576705.1 Enterobius vermicularis
GAGGAAATTCCGTCAACTACAGAGTTTATGATGAAGCCAGAAGTTCGTGAAGAAGAAGAAGAGATAGAGGTGGTGATAGAAAGGAAGAAGTATGAAGAAGAAAGCGGCATATCGGTGAAACCAGCTGAAAAAGAATTAATTGAAACTGTTATCGAGAAGAAAGTAAAACCGAAGAAGAAGAAGAAGAAGAAGAAGCCAGAACAGGTTATTGAGGTTGCTGAGGAAGAAGTGGAAGAAGCTGCTGAGCTCTTCACCGATTTCACAGTGAAACCAAAGAGAGTGACTGCGGAAGAGAAGGAGGAAATTCCGTCAGGTACAGAGTTCACGATGAAGCCAGAGGTTCGTGAAGAAGAAGAAGAGATAGAGGTGGTAGAAAGGAAGGAGTATGAAGAAGAAAGCGGCAAATCGGTGAAACCAACTGAAAAGGTAGTAATTGAAACTGTTGTTGAGAAGAAAATAAAACCAAAGAAGAAGAAGAAGCCAGAACAGGTTATTGAAGTTGCGCAGGAAGAAGTGGAAGAAGGCGCTGAGCTAGTCGCTGATTTCACAATGAAACGGAAAGCAGTGACTGCCGAGGAAAAGGAGAAAATTCCGTCAAGTACTGAGTTTACGTTGAAACCGGAAGTTCGTGAGGAGATAGAGGAGATAGAGGTAGCTTTGGAGAATAAGGAGTATGAAGAAGAAGGTGGCATCTCGGTGAAACCTAGTGAAAAGGAAATAGTTGCGTTGGTTGTGCGCGCTACCGAAAAGGAGAGGCTAAAGCGAAGGCCGGTTGAGAAAGAGAAGAAGAAGAAGAAGGTGGAAGGAAAGACTGGGAAGGAGGTTAAGGAGAAAATGATTTTGAAGGAAGATGTTGGCGAAGTGACAGTGGAAATTTTCGGGAAAGAATCTGTAGAGAAAGCACAGTTTTCACTGAGTAGGTATGAAATTGCTACGGAGGAAGTTTCCTTGCTGGAGTATTCCAAGAAAAATAAAAAGCTTGATAAGAAGAGGTTGGATAATAAGAAATCTGAGGTTCAACTTGCGACTGCTGGTAGTCGAGACGTGGAGGTGCCAGAAAGTGAGCTTTCTGCAGCCCTAATCACCAGGGAAAGTGAGGAACAAGTTACGGAAACGGATGAAACGACTGATATTGCAGAAGCTGTGGTGACTTCTGTAGCCACAAGAAAATCATCTGTTCCGATGGAGGAGAAGCGTGCGGTTGAGGTGATAAAGCCACGAGTGCGGCGCGAAGGTTTTTCAGTTATGCCTGTCGGAGAGGTGGAGGCGTTCAGAGGTGACAAGGTAATAATTGAATGCGAATTGTACAATGAGGAAGATAAAATTATTTGGTTGTTTGACGATAAGCCGGCTGCAGAAGACTCTAGGTGTAGCGAACAAGCAAATAATTACATCAGAACTTTGGAAATTAGGGATCTTTTGCCGGAAGACAGTGGGAAGGTCGTTAAAGCTATTTCGAAGACAGAAACAGCGGAGACGATATTAAGCATTGAAGATACCAAAGCAGAAATCATTGAAAAACTTCCTAGGAGGCTGTCGCAAAATCTTAGCGAATCAATTGAGCTTTTTGTAACTCTGTCACATCCTGCAGCGGACATTAAATGGTACTTTAATAATGAGCTGCTTGAAGTTTCCGAAAGAGTGCAGTTTTCTGTTAATGGCAATGTCTATTCTTTGAAAGTTTCAAATGTAACATATGATGACACGGGAAGATACTCGGTAGTAGTTGATGAGGCTGAGACGTCGACTAATGTTGATATCCGAGGACCACCAATTATCAAAAACGAGGAGGTTTTACAAGTAGTTGACGTTGAGTCTCAGGAAAATCTGATTTTTAATGTACCGTTTGTATCTTCACCAGAGCCCGTTGTTTATTGTTACTTTAATGGCGAGCTTGTTCGAGACGTTAGAAACCAGCTGGACATCTTTAGCGACACAGTACGGTTTTGCAAACGGAAGGTAGGAAGAGAAGATTCTGGCGACTATGTAATAAAGCTAACGAATGATTATGGAGAAGATGAGTGCAGGTTTACTGTGAAAGTTAAAGGTTCGTTTTAAGCCTTTCTGTGTTCAAACAGCATTTTTTTTGGTGGCAGTTAGAGTAAGCAGTAAGAAATAACGATTGAAGAAAAATTTTTTTGATTTAGTTCATATTATAAAAAATCAAAAAAGGCGGCAAAAAATAATAATTTTTTCGTTCCTCTTTACTTTTTTACGATAGTCTTTTTATTGTCAATCATGAAGCTTTCCAAGATTAGAAACTTTATTTACTGACTTTTGCTGTTATATCTGGGAAGTCTTACAGGTTTCCAGTTGCTTCAGTTCTGATTTGAGTTTAATGCTTCACAGGATTAAATTATTGTACGAAATAAGATAGTTAATCAAAAGATCTGTTGTTTTAAGATGTTCCTAAAGCACCAGCGACGGTTACTACCCAAGAAATCGGTACAGAAAGTTTGACAATAACGTGGACAGCACCTGTGGACGATGGTGGAAGCCCAGTTGTTGGCTACGTCATTGAGAGGAAAGAACTAAATCGTCGAACGTTCCATCGTGTAACGCAGGTAATCACATACAAGTATAGCACTCTAAGAAAGCTTTGAAAAAAATTCGAATTATTCTAATTTAAATGACTAAGCAGCTCTAAAGCTGATATTAACCACTACAAATTAATGCAGGTTTCGAATACCATGGAAAGTTTTACTGTGCCTGATCTTGAAGCAGATACAGCATACACAATACGTATTGCTGCTGTCAATAAGTATGGTACGGGCGATTTTGCGGAAATTCCTGAGGTGTCAACTTCCAGCAAGTTCACTAAACCAACCGTAAAAGAAGCACCAATATTGACAGAAATTACTGAAGAGGTAACTGGTTTTTTGGAGAATTTAGACACTGTTTTATCAGTGGTTTCAGATTGGTTTTTTACTGCTAAATTGATACAGACTGAAAAAGGGCTATGTGTTATTTGATAATATGGTCTAGTTGAAAAACGGTTTGCATGAATCGTTTGCAGAACCTACTTATTCTTTAGGGCTGTGTTCTGGTATGGAACCCTGTTGAAGAAGACGGAGGCTGTCCTATCTACGGTTATGACGTTTTCATCAGAAAGGATGGGGAAGATTGGGTGAAAATGAATGATGAACTTCTGTTCGCAAAACGTTACAAGGTCACCAATCTTTTGCCAGGAAGCACTTATGAGTTCAAGATGGAAGCAACAAATGAAGCTGGACTTACATCTGATTCGGGCATTGTTTCAGAATCTCTCACATTATCAGCTACAATATGTAATTTCTACTTAATCAAAACTTACTTAGTTCTAATTTTTCATGCAGTGGTTGACTTGAAACCATATGTTTGTTGGATTAGTTTTTAATTATGCAGACAACTTTTTTCTCGTTGGGTGATAGTTAATTTAACTGTGGCGAATAATCAACTTGGTGTTGTTCTAGTGAAACCTTTGCCAAAATTAAATATTCCGAGAATTACAATAACTGGTCCAGACTGTGTCTCAGTTGATTGGGACGAGCCCGATGTAGATTCGTCAGAAATTGTTTCTTATACAGTGCAATATAAATCTGAAACCAGCTCGTTTTGGTCTGAGGTAAGGCATTTTTTGTTACTTTTACTTCTGTTTCTGCTTTGTAAGATAATTGTTATAAAGGTTCTGTTTTAAAGAATTCTGGTTCTTCTTTATATTAACTTCACTGTTAGACGTCCCAGCTTTACTAATGTTTAGTATGGTCTGATATTTCAGGTTACTGCAGAACAGGCTCCTGTCACTGTAAAAGAACTAAAGGATGGCATCTCGTACATTTTCAAAGTGGCCGCTGAAGGACCAGCTGGAGTGGGGGAGTTCTCAGAGGAGACTTTACCTATAAGGATGATAAGTATGGCTTTTAAACAACCTGGTGTTCTCGGATTTTACTATTTTTATACATATTTAAAACTTTTTGGATACATATTTTGAATGATGGACCTGTGCCTTCTTTTCTACTTTTGATAATACGGAGGTAGATTTAAGAAAAGTTAGAAACAAGGCTTTTACACTACACAGAGGTGGATCAGCTTTGAGATATATAGGTCCAGAAATCTACTTATTCAAAGGGTTTTTAATGGGCCTTATGTAATTTTTAGTTGAGACTGTCCCAGAAATTACCAAAGGTCTTAAAGACACAACGGTTCCTCGAAAGCGAGAATTACGTTTGGAATGTCACGCGAAAGGCGAGCCTGCACCTCAGTTTATCTGGTTTAGAAATGCTCAAGAAATTATTCCGAACGATAACACTGAGGTAACGAGGATAATACCGCTGTCCGTAAGGCAGAATTGTTGGTTTATTTTTTTTTTGTGTTGCGTAGCACTATTTTCTAATGGTCTTATCGTTTTAGATTCTCAATGATGGTTACACGAGCGTCCTAACCATTACAACAACGACGAAAAATGATGGTGGAGAATATTGTTGCAAAGTTGTTAATAATCTTGGTTCTGTGGAAACGAAAGCTGAAATTACTATTTCAGGTTGGATTCTCTGCATACGAGAATTACCGTCTTTAACTAAAAGACTAACAAATCTTAGAGTTGTGATTTTAGAAGTAAGAGGCTTCTTTGTTCAATCATTCGCTCCATTTGCCGAAGTAAATGAAGGAGAAGAACACGTATTTTGCTGTGAAGTCTCAGACGAGGATACAGAAGTCAATTGGTTGAAAAATGGAATTAAACTTTTAACATCAGAAAATTGTGTTATTGGCGAAGAAGGGGTATTAAGAACTTTAACGCTAAAGAACGTTACTCCAGCAGATAGCGGTGAATATGCTTGCATTACTGTCGATGAAAGGTCCAAAGCTGAAGGAGAACTAGCTGTGAAAGGTTGACTTTTGCGTTTTTTCCTAAATACATGTGCGATAGTTTCAAACTAGTCGTTTTTAAGTTTTGTTCAGTGATTGTGATTCATTATATTCCTATTTTTTAAAAAATGTAGGAAGGTAGTAGTCGAAGGCATAATGAGAAAAAAAGTTAATGAAACTTTTGCTTTCTAAAGGATTTTGCGCGGCTTATGTGCGAGTCTATTTTAGAAGAGGAGCCTCACATAATGCAAGGTCCGCAGGATCAAACTGTTACGAGCTTTGATGAAACCGTTAAAATGGAATGCAAGTTAACAAAGCCAGTAAAGCAGGTGCAGTGGCATAAAAACGGAAAGAAGCTTTGGCCCCGCCAAGAAAAAACTCTGATGCTAATTGAAGACTGTACTGCAATTCTGCAAATTAAAAATTTTGGACCGAATGATATCGGAAAATATTATGCATCTATATCAGAAACTGAGGAAAGTGTTCACGCTTCAATAGATCTGAAAGTGCCCCCTCAGATACATTTACCGCCACAATCGGGAGACACTGTATCAGTGGAAGCAGGGAAAGATATCACCCTTAAATTTACATTTGACGGGTACCCTACGCCAGAAGTACAGTGCTTAATAAATAACAGATCTGTCGATCAGTTCCGTTCAAGAATAATCACTGACGACGACAGCGCGTCTGTTTGGATCAAGAACGTACAAAAAGTTGACGTTGGTAAACTGAAGATTGTCGTAAAAAATGAGACTGGGCAAGATTCGAAAGAATTAACTGTAGAGGTCGTTGATGTACCGACAGCACCGACTGAGCTTTCGGCCTCCCATATAACTGATAACAGCGTTCAATTGCACTGGGAAGCTCCTAAGGAGATGAACAATTCTCCCTTGACACATTATGTAATTGAGAGAAAAGCTCCAGACAGTCATCGATGGAGGGCTATAAGAACTGTTCAGGAACACGAAAATACAATAGTGATTGAGGGGTTAGTTCCGGAACAGACTTATGCTTTTAGAGTTATAGCATTTAATAAAGTTGGACAAAGCCCTCCATGCAATTCAGTCGAGGTAACTACTAAAAGCGAACCAGTAGTTTCTGAAGAAGTGCCTCAAATTTCACTTGAACAACCGAATGTGCCGACAGTAATTCCGGAAAGAGGATGTAAAGTCAGAATATCCTGGGAATTTGTAGAAAATGCTACCGATTACATTATTGAAAAGAAAAACGTTCCTAAAGATTCTTCTTTGTCAGAGTGGATAGTAGTCGATAGAACTAGCGATTCTACTTATATTGACACAGATGTGGTCGGTGACGTTGATTTTGTGTATCGTATCATAGCTGTACGTGAAGGAACAACCTCAATTCCTAGTGAGCCTTCAGTTGCAGTTACAGTTTGTTTACCTGCTAATGAGGTGGTCAATAAAGAGGGAGCAGAAAGTGTCTTGGAAGAAGCGCCACAAAATTTCAGCAAAACAGAAAACCGGGAAGAAAGCGTTACAACTTCTCTAGAAATCAGTTCTGTAACTAGCTCAACAGAAGAAGAAATTTATTTCGAAGAAAAAATTTCACTAAAGAGGACAGCGAAAAATATAAGGCAAAAAAGTAGTAAAAAAAAGACGTTGGAGAAGCCTGAAGATTTAGAAGACAAAACGCTATCAAAGTTGAGAATAACTGCAAAAGATACAACACCACTACTGGAGTGCGGCAAGAAGGAAGAATTGAAAGTTGATATCGAAGGAATATTTGATCATTGTTTCTGGATCAAAGATGGAATTCCTGTAGATAGCAGCTCTGTTGTAACCACGCCAGATTCATCAATTTTGAAGATAAAAGAAGTATCTGAAGAAAGTCAGGGGAAGTACATATGTACCGCTTTGAACAAACAATCTAAATCGATTGTAGAATTTGATGTCACTGTTTTCGGTAAGCTTTACACCTATAAATTTCAGGTCTATTTAAGTGGCATCTGTATGAAACTAATTACTTATTTTATGTTTCATGCAACAGCTCTTTAAAAATTATTTTTTAGTGTTTCTCACTCTTAATTTTTATTTAGCAGTGACTAATTGAGATATTACTGTAGATGTTAGAAGCATTTATATAACTTACTGGTTTATAGAGAAACCAGCTATTGAGTTTGAAGAAAAAATTATCGAAGCAAAACTTGGCGAACCTGTCAAGGTGTACGCATCATTAAGAGGTAATCCTGAACCCAAAATTTTTTGGGAAAAAGATGGGGTAAAACTGGAAGCTAACAAGAACATTGTAATGAGTAAAAAAGATGAAACCGTTTCATTGGTAATTAAAAAATCGGATGTCGACAGTTCCGGTATATACACACTTCGTGCAGAAAACACCGCTGGAAAGTGTGAATGTGACATCACGGTCAAAATAAAAGGTGGGTTTAAATTAACAATCTAGTTAAAGTAGATCCGAAAAAAATTACTTATTGTGAGGGTAAGATTATCAGAAACAGAATAATTACTTTTAAAAAACGTGGCAATAATTTAATAATTTGTCATTTCATTTGTTATAGTCAGTTTAATGAGATTCATTGTCATCCTCAGATGTGGCTACTGACTTATTTTCTTTACTTGTGTCGGTTTGAAATATGCTGAAATACGTGTGACAGCTGAAACTCTAAAGTTCTTTCACTTTTTAAGGAGTTCCCTCAAAACCTAATGGACCGTTAAAAGTGACAGGCGTAACAGATACATCTTGTACTCTATCTTGGAATCCTCCAACAAGCGACGGCAACAGTAAGCTTTTGGGATATTGTATTGAAAAACGAGACGTCAAGAAGTCGTCATGGGCGTTTGTCACGCGGACCTCACAAACTACTGCTGAAATCGCAGATTTACCAACAGGAAGTAGCTACCATTTCCGAGTGTCGGCTGAAAATGCGCTCGGCTGTGGAGCAAACTTGGAAACAAAAGAACCTGTAAAATTAGATAAGAAGAGAGGTTAGAATTAATAATACAGTTATTGTCGTGGAAAGGAAACTTTTCGGAAATATTTTCTATTCTTTTTATAAAACAAAAGTTTTCTACAGGCACTGAGAAGAATCGAGATTATTGCAGTTTTTCGCTTTGTTCCCGCACTTCTATTCAAATTAATACTCATTTTCAGAACCTCCAAAAGCTGTGCCATCTAAACCCGTTATGAAAAAAGTAACGGATAATGCGATTACCGTAGAATGGAATCCTCTTAAAGAGGAAAATATTACATTTAATGTTGAAATAAAAGAAAGCAAGTCAAAACTTGGTTGGCAACTTGTTAATCAAAAACCCATAAGTAAAAATAGTGTGACTGCAAAATCGCTAAAAATTGGAGTTGAATATGTCTTCAGAGTGTATGCAGTTAATGCCTATGGGCAAGGGCTTCCATCTGAAGTGTCAGATGCCATAAAGTGTATCGAGAAAAAAGGTGAGCATTAGCTTTCTTAGAATTTTTTTAATTGGACAGGAATGAAAGTTATATTACTAGCGCAGTCAATAAAAAATTTTTCAGAAGCAATCAAACCAATGTTTTCTTTTTGTCCTGAAGATACAATTGGAGTAGAAAATAAAAAGTTGAAGATCACAACTGAATATGACGGAAAACCTGCACCTGAAGTTCACTGGTATAGAAACGATAAAGAAATATTTTCTGGAAAACACCAGTGGATTGAAACAACCGAGAACAAGTCAACGCTGACAATTGTAGAGTTTAGAGAAGGCGATGAAGGCGATTTTAAGGCTGGTTGTCAAATAAATTTTCTGCTCAAAAATACGATTTTATGGCTAATCTAAACCTTTTGAAGTAAATTTTGACGGTAGTCTTTATCAAACTGCAAGAGAAGGCTTAAATTTTTCTCGACATTTCACAGTCTTTTAGATTCTCCTCAGTAATTCCGAGGGGACTGCGGAACATAAGTTTGCTGTAGTTTTGCACGCGCCTCCGGTGATTACAAAACCTGAACGTTACTCCGCCGCAGAGCTTTACGATAGAGGTGAAGTTGTCAAATTGCGCCTTTCGTTTACAGGTTTGTAATTTTAATTAGATCTTTACTTTTTCTTCAGCGAAGCACTTTGGTGCCAACATTTTTACGGCTATATCAATCTGTGGGGAAATTTTGATTTTTTAGTTAAAATGTAAGCTGTAAAAGTTTGTAACTTTATTTATTTTTGTTTGTCATCAAAAAATCCCTTTTCAAGGATTACCATGTAAACCTCTTTAGAAAACTAAAGCGATTAGTTTTCCAATGAATCCACTGAGCAAAAATTCATAGATTACTGCATGCGAAGATCATTTCTTAGAAACCGCGAATAACTAATTGTTTAGAAAATTTCGTACACTCTTAATTTTATTTCTTTCTTTTTTTCTTGATACTTTTCAAGCACAGCAAAATGAGTCACAGTTTATTGCTAGTGACATCTTTTCGAGTTGGTTTCCTTTTCCACCACTTCTTGCTTCCTCCGTCTTCAAGACAGAAGACGGCTGAGAAAATTTGGACCGATTACGGTTTTCAGATGGAGCCTGAGAAATTGGTACAAAAATGAAAGTAGGGAGAGAAAAAGCAAGAGTTTTTTTAAAACTGTTTAATATATAATATCTAAATAGATAGCTAAAATTCTCAATGAAAAGCAATGCAAGAAAAAATGCTGTAGAATAGATCCTTGTTTAAAAATTTAAAGCGATAATTGGCGTTATCAAAAAACGAAAGTGGTTGAAGTTAGTCGGTAGTAATTTTCTAGTAGATAAATTTGTAGTAATGGAGTGCTGATATAATACTGACATCTGCAGTGGGAAGAACAAACAGGAACAAGTGAAGAAGGAGCAAGCTGGAGCAGCATAAATAAGACACTGCCCATTTCTTTTGAAGGGAATCGATATCAATACATTATAAATAGGCTCTGCAGTTTAGGTAAAACTGAAGCGAAAAATATGAGCGTCAGGTAATAATAAAAAAATTGCTTATACCGAAAGATTTTCTATCTTGTCAGCATTTTTTTGGTGTTTTTGAAAATAGCAATAAGATCCGTACTTTTTCACGAAAATAAGAGCTACTTTTTACAGGCTTTTCCTGTAGAGCAGAGGTCTGCCAGAGTGAGTTGGGATTTGAAGAGAAAATAGGGAAGAGGAAAGGACGCAGGCAAGGGATAAGAGAAAAGGGGATAGAAGGTTTTTTACCTCGCAAAGGGCGAGGTTGATCTTCTTTATATGTTCTTATTTCTTCTCAATTTAACTTCTTTAATATCTCAACTCTAAAATATTGTTCAAAAAATATCATTCTCACTTTTTTTTTCTAAAAGACTGCTATAATTTTTCTATTGTTTTATTATCAATTTTGAAAGGGTTGAAAAGTGGTTGTTAAATTTTATTGCAGTTTTTGACACCGTTGGAGAGCAGATTTTTTCAAAGTCTCATTTTATCATTTTTTTTCAAGTAAGCAATGGAAGAAGAAAGATTTTAACAACAAGTTCGAATTTTTCTTCTTTCTTCCCTTACATAAATTTTGACGAATGACCCTACTGCAGTCATTCAAATTCAAATGAAATTTTTTTCTTTAGTGAGAACAATTTTATCACTTTACAGTAATATGTGTTAAATGTTCTTTTTTTTT
>UXUI01010140.1:0-13802 GCA_900576705.1 Enterobius vermicularis
ATAAAAAAATTTATGGAAACTGTAGTTTTCACGAAAAAAAAGGAATACGAAAAAGAGTCCCTTCGAAATTTTTTAATTTTGTTGAGCTTATAAGAAAAACAATTAAAAAGCAAGAGCAAAAAGATACAATTTGTACATTAATGAAAAAAATATAAAAAACGCAAAGAAAACATTTGAAATACAAATTTCATAGATTCCTCGGGTTTTATCTACAAACACAAACATCGTTCTTTTTACCCTTCTAATAGTAAAATAAGACAAGTAATTCTTCTATTACCCGGGGTGCAGTAGCCACTGCGGCAGAAATATCCATTGAGACACTCGTCATTCGACGTGCACTGAGTAGCTTTAAAATTTTTGTTAATCACCATTGTTTAAAGAATACCGCTCTATACCGTATTCCACAGCAAAATTTACAGTGGAAGCAGTATAGACATGATAAAATTTACATGCTGTGTCGGAATTTCTCCCGAACACCTCAAATTTTTCAACAAGTGTCCGATGAGAAAAAAATGGGAAAGTGCAAGTAAAAAGGTTTAATCAGCACACAAACATACTTTTTGAAATGACAAGAGAACTATCAAATTTAACCGTCACTCTTTATGAGAACTGTAACAAGAAAATTTTTTCATATTTTTAATTTTCAAGCAGTAAAAAGTAATCTTTTAATTACCTGGAATGCAAAAGCCGTGATTGCAGAAATAATTTTGTGGACACTGCTGGTGGGTCTTGCACTGGGCAGCTTAAAAACTTCTCTGTGTATCATTACGGCCAATGTCATTTCATGATATATTCCATCAAAAAATTTATAGAAACCGTAGTTTTCACAAGAAAAGAAGGTAATACTAAAGGAAGTTCCACCAAAAATTTTTAATTTTATTGAGCGTATAAAAAAAATGGTTCACAAGCAAGAGTGAAAAGATAGAATTTGCATATTAAGAAAAAGAAATATGAAAGGTGAGGATGACATCTGAGCTAGAAACCCAATAGATTCCTTGGTCTTAAACACAAACCCAAACACACAAATCCTTTTTTTCATCCTTATAATAGTAAAACAAAACAAGTGATTCTCCTATTACTTGATGTACAGTAGCCATTGTGGTATAAAAATCCATTTGAACACTGATAATTTGATGTGCATTCAGCGGCAAAAAATTTTCTTAATTACCATTTTTTTAAGAACACCACTCTACACCGTGTTCAAGGCAAAACTTACAGTAAACCCAGTACCCACATGCTATAAATTACATGCCGCGTCAGTTTTTTTTTTTTTGAAAATCTCAGACTTTTCCACAAGTGTTTGCTTAGGGAAGAAATAGAACAGTGCTGGCAAAAATATCTAATAAACATAAGACCATTATTTTTGAAACAGAATGGGGAGAAACATGAGAGAGTGATTTAAGCTTCAAAAAGGCAACTATCAAATTCAACTCTGATTGTTTATAAAAAGCAGCACAAAAAAGTCTTTTATAAAGTTCTAATTATAAAGCAACAAAAAGTAATCTTTATATTACCTGGAATGCAAAAGCCGCGATCGCAGACATAATTTCGCAGACACTCCTGCTGGGTATTGCACTGAGTAGCTTAAAAACTTTTCTGTGTGTCGTTACGGCCAATGTCACTTTATGATGTATCTCATCAAAAAAATTTGCGCAAAGTGTGTATTTCACGAGACAAAAGATAGATACTACGAAAAAAAGTTCCTCCAAAAGTTTTTAGTGTTAATAAGCGTATAAAAAATGGTTAAAAAGCAAGACTGAAAAGATACAATTTGTAAATTAATAAAAAAAATATGAGAAGGCGAAGAAAACATCGGACAAACAAGCCCAGTAGACTCCTCGAGTTTTACTCAAATGAAAATATCGTTCTTTTATGCCTTCTAATAGTAAAACAAAACAACTAATTTTTCTATTACCTGGAGTACAGTAGCCATTGCGGCAGTAAAATCCATTTTGACACTGATTATTCGCGGTGCATCGTGTTGCTTAAAATTTTCTATTAATTTACGCTGTGAAGAGCAGACTGCGCTGTATTTCACAAAAGTTTTCTTTCACGCCAGTATTTACTCCGAGTATCTCAGACATTTCAAGAAGTGTTTGCTGAGAAAAGAAATAGAAAAATGCTGTCAAAACGATCTAATGAACTTACAAGCATTATTTCTGAAAAAAATGAGAAAAAACAGGAGAGTGTGATTTAAACTTTAACAAGCTAGCTATCAAATTTGACTCTGACTCTTTATAAGGACCGGTACCAGAAAATCTTTTCTATAGCTCTAATTATAAAGAAATAAAAATTAATCTACTCATTACCTGGAAGGCAAAAACCGCGATCGCAGAAATAATTTTGTGGACACTGCTGGTTTGTCGTGCACTGGGTAGCTTAAAAATTCATGTGTGTATGGTTACGGCCAATGTTACTTTATGATGTATCTCATCAGAACATTTGCGCAAACTGCGGTTTTCACGAGAAGAAAGATAAATACTACAAGAGAAAGTTCCTCCAAAGTTTTTAATTTTATTGAGCGTCTAAGAGAAATGGTTAAAAAGGAAGACTGAAAAGATACAACTTGTACATTAATGAACAAAAATACGAGAACGCGAAGAAAACGTTCAACATACAAACCTGATGGATTCCTCAGGTTTTATACACAGATAAAAATATTGTTCTTTTTACCCTTCTCATAGTAAAACAAAATAAGTAATTCTTCTGTTACCTGGTGTACAGTAACCACTGCGGCAGTAAAAACCATTTGAACACTGATGATTCGTGATGCATCGAGTTGCTTAAAAATTTTCATTAATTTACTCCGAGAACAGCAGGGTAATTCACAACACAGTTTAAAGCGACCTCGGTTTCCAAAAAATATAAGTTGTGTGTTGCGTCACGATTGCTAACAGCTTTTTAGAGAGTCTTCGCTCGAAAAAAAAATTGAAAATTGCAAGCAAAACGCTCAATCTGCATCACGCCATTGTTCTTTAAGCGGAATAAGAACAAGCTTGAGAAGGTATTGTAGCCTTCAGCAAAGCAATTGTCAAATGTACCTCTTACACTAAAAGAACAAGTAGAGAAATATTTTTTCCGTAGTTATAATTATAAAGTAATAAAAAGTAACATTTTTATTACCTGGAATACAGAAGCCACCACTGCAGACGAAACCTAGTTGACACTGTTCATGCCTCATGCACCGAGATGCTTAAAAACTTATTTGTGTGTTGTTACCGCAATGTCACTTTGTGATACAATCGATCAAAAAATTTACGCAAACTGTAGTTCTCACAAGGGAAGGATAAAAGCTGCGAGAGGAAGTTCCTCCAAAAGTTTTTAGTTATATTGAACGTATAAGAAAAGTGATTAAAAAGCAAGGTTGAAAAGATACAATTTGTACATTAACGAAAAAAAATATGAAAAGCCGAAGAAAACGTGAGACATACAAAACCCAATACATTTCTATTGTTTTATCATTAAACACAAACATCTTTCTTTTCAGCCACTTAATAGTAGTGTAAAACAAGTAATTTTTCTGTTACCTGGCGTACAGTAGCCATTGCGGCAGTAAAAACCATTTGGACATTGATCATTCGAGGTGCATCGAGTTGCTTAAAATTTTTCATTAGTTTAGGCTGAGAAGAGCAGACTGCGCTGTATTTCACAAAAGTTTTCTGTCGCGTCAGTATTTTTTCCCAGCATCTCAGACATTTCAAGAAGCGTTTGCTGAGAAAAGAAATAGAAAAGTGCTGGCGAAAGGATTGAATGAGCACACCAGCATTATTTTTGAAAAAAATGGGAAGAAACACGAGAAAGTGCTTTAAGCTTTAACAACGCAGCTATCAAATTTAACTTTGACTCCTTATAAGAACCGGTACATGAAAAACCTTTTAATAGCTCTAATTATGAAGCAGAATGAAGCAATCTTTTTGTTACCTGGAACGCAAAAGCCGCGATCGCAAACGAAATTTTGTTGACACTGCTGGTGGGTCGTGCACGGGGTGCCTTAAAAACTTATCTGTGTATGGTTACGGCCAATGTTACTTTACGGTATATTTCGTCAAAAAATTTGCGCAAACTGTGGTTTTCACAAGACAAAAGATAAATATTACGAGAAAAAGTTCCTCCAAAAGTTTTTGGTTTTATTGAACGTATAAGGAAAAATGTAAAAAGTACTACTGAAGATATAGAATTTGTACACTAAGACTATTCTCGACGCACAATATAAAGAAAAATGAAAAGACAAAGGAAACATTTGACTTGAAAACAGAGTGAACCCATCCGCTATATTTACAACGACAAATGTTGTTCTTTCCAACCCTCTCATAGTAAAACAAAACAAGTAATTCTTCTATTACCTGGAATACAGTAGCCACTGCGGCAGTGAAATCCATTTAGGCACTGATTATTCGAGGTGCATCGAGTTGCTTAAAATTTTTTATTAGTTTACGCTGGGAAGAGCAGGCTGCGCTGTATTTTATAGTATCATTTAAAGCGAGCCCAGTTTCCGGAAAATATAAGTTGTGTGTCGCGTCAGAATTTTCACCAAACATCTTACACTTTTTAACCAGTGTTCGCTAGGAAAAAAATCGAGAGATGCAGACAAAATGAACATTCTGCATAAAAACATTATTTTTTAAACAGAACGGGAAGAAACACGAGAAAGTAAGTCAAGTTCAAACGAAGGAACTAACAAGTTCAACTCTGACTGTTTATAAGAACTGGTACAGAAACATTTTATTTGTAACTCTAATTATGGAGTAGTAAAAAGTAATTTTTGTATTACCTGGAACGCATAAATTGCGATCGCAAACGAAATTTGGTTGACACTGCTGGTGTTTCGTGCACGAGTTGCCTTAAAAGCTTGTCTACATATTGTTACAGCGAATGTCGGTTTGTGACATAATTCATCAAAAATTTACGGAAGCTGTAGTTTCCAGGAGATATAAAAGGTTTTTTTTCTAGGTTTTTTTTAAAAAAGTCTCAGAGTTTCTGTTCCGTGTTCAATAAAGGAAAGCAGAAAATTGAAATAAAAAATATCTACTTCAGCCAAAAAAAAGAAAAAATTTTTTTGAAGATAGAACGTCCTATATCCACCTTTCTTTTTGAAAGACAAGTAAGAGTAACTACTACGTTTTCTGCCTCTTTAATGAGTAAAAAAAATAAATATTCTTTGAATAACCTTGAGCACAGTAAGTTGCATTACAGAAATATCCTGTTCCACAGTCTGTATGCTTCATGCACCGAGGGGCTTAAAAATGTTTGTGTCACTTGTTGTCAAATCAGCGATTTGTTTTATACTTCGTCAAAAAAAATTAAAAAGACCGCAGTTTTTTACACGTCAAAAAAGAAGATACATTGAAACTTTTCTCAGTTATCTTGAACTCTCTAGGTTTCCTGTTAATCATTTGAAGAGCAAATGCGAAGAAGTAAAAGAAAATTTTTCAGTTATACATTGGCGTCCTTTTTTAAGCATATTGAAAAAAGATCTGGAAAGGCAAAATGTTGAACAAAGTAATTTGCAAAAACTGCGTAAGGCTAGATTTTCTATTTTTTGCATAATAAGACAAAATAAATAATTTTTTATTACCTGGATAACAGTACCCTCTATAACAGAAAAAGAATTGTGAACAGTGTTCATTTGTCGTGCACCGGGTAGCTTAAAAGATTTCTATTATTTATTGTTAGCAAAACCTGGTTATTTCAGACTTTACCAGGAAATTTACAATAACTATGATTTCCACTGTACAAAATGTGCATTCCTTCAAAATTTCTCTTTCTAAAATTTTTCATCAAGCGTTTGAAAAGAAAAGTGGTAAAATAAAAGTAAAAGAATCTGATTTGTAAACTAGCAACATATTTCACAAGAGGTGAAAGAAGCGGTAAAATGTGAAGAAAATATTTAAGAAATCAATCTATAACTTCATTTCCCTTTCTTCATAGAAATAAATACGACATCCGCTTGTTTTTACCCTATTCGTCTTAAAAAAAAATTGTTTTTGAAACAAAACATTTGAAAGCAAAAAAGAGGAAGAAGAATTCAAAAAAGTATCCCTAAATTCAACCCTTTTCCTTCACAACGGCAAAGTGGCAGAATCGAACCTAAATCCGTGCACTTCTGACGTGATTACGCTACCCATTAAACGGACCACTGACGTAAAAGTTCCCTTGTGAAATGGCAAAAGGATTAAACTTTTCTAGTTGATTTAGAGCGTAATTTTCGCACTGTTTACTAATGTTTTTACAAGTACATTACTGATGTTGGAATTTTTTCTCCATAGACTTGTCGAATAATTGTGTTAAGACGGGAGAATCCGTTACGAGATGAAAAGACTGAAAGGGTTTGGAAGCTGATGTTAAAAACAGATTTCTCAACGGAACAAACATTGACTGGACAAAACGATACTACAAAAGTCTCATCCGTTATGCTTCTTAATTATGATATTCGTTCTATCTTTGCTCCTAAACGCTTTATATTCTAGTAAAGTTAAAGATGCTCTTTCATCAGATAAAACTTTTTACGTTAAATTCTTCAAAGGAAACTTACAAAATCTTCCAATTTTTACTGCTTAGTAGATTTTGGCAAACAATTTGTAAAATAGAAGAAAAAATGCAGAGAAACAAATTATCCCATCAAGATTTCCAAGTTTCATCAAAGTTTTACCCGTACAAAAGTCTTTTGAAAGGTTGTAACTATCCATTTGTGTACAGATGTATAATATAATTGAACTGATATGAAACTTTTCTGAAGAAAAAAGACAAATTCCGCATGTTATAAAAAAATATAGATTTTCTATACAACGAAATGCTCTATGTACTGTGCGGAAAGTAACACCCGCCAAAGTGTTACCACTCAAAGAAATCATTTGTATTTTAGCTAAATTCTGTATGCATTCTATGAGTGAGACAATTCCTACAGGTGACAAGCAAGTGAAACGTGAAGAAATTTCAATTCAAGAAATCAACCAATTGCAGAAGCTGATTTCGACTGAATAAGCTCTAGTAACACTGCTAGCAGTTCCCTCATTCAATCTTAGTTTAGCAGATATGAATCATAGTCCCTTGAAAGACCCGCTAAGAAAAAGATTTCATTTTCAGAGCAGATAAAACCATTAAAAATAATTTTTTAGAACTAATTAATGTTTTTTTATGATTTATAACTAAAGGTTGCAGACTCATAAAAGTCAATTTGTCATTCTATCGTTCTGGAATTAGGAGACAAGTGTTTTCGTATAGATTAATAAAGTTTGAGCTGTGTGTAAAAGTGACAGACTTAGAAATTGGCAGAAAAGCCGCTATTGGAAAAAATTCTATATTTTTGTATAATATAACTTTGCAAGTAATCTACTTTTTCAAGTTTTGACTTGCAAATTTCTGACGACCACAAAGACTTAAAAGCAACATTCTCCCATTCCGGACACTTTGATTATCAAAAGATAGATCCTAATTCTAGCTCCTTCCGGTCTCTCATTATGTCAGCTCCTTTTACAGGTATAGCCACAAAGGGTATAATTTAACTAACCAAATAACGTAATCTGCATATTTTCAAACTTCTTTTCTGGAATAAATGGACAATTTGAACGATATTTTCTTCTGATTTTACAATACAAATTTTTTTAAAATAATTGCTGTTTTTTTCATTACCTGGCACGCATTGGTTATTTCGGCAGTAGAAACCAAAAGGACATCGGCTATTTTGACAAGGTTCATATAATCCTTAACTTATTAGATTTATAAATGTTCAGTAACAAAGCAGTATTTTAAGTTCTGATTGACAACAAAGGGGTAGTACATCTTACCGCTAGGTCGTGGATAGCAGCAACCACTGATGCATACGTTATTACCATAACAAGTATTTGCAACACACGCACCCGCTGAATATAAATTGATAAAGCAGCTGAATTTTGTTATTTATTTCAGACAGTTATTCCAAATCTTTAAAAAAGAACAATGCTTTTTTTCTTTAATTACATTATTTATAATTTAATATGAATCCATACATTATCACAAAAGCTTCTCTCACCTGTGCGCACGCAGACATATCCTTGTTTGAAGCAGTAATAACCACGAGGGCAGCCTTGATTAACACAGGGGCCAACTACAACGACATGAAAAAAAAAAGCGAACGCATTTGGGAAAGATTAAAGAGTTGAATATTCAAGCACTCACTGCCTCCAACAATACATGTATAAAGACCTGTAGCGCAATAGGAACCCGGCGGACAATAAGTGCCACTGCAACTCTGACCTGCAGTGAGAAATAGTGTGCCTCATTGAGAAATGAAACTTTCAGCAAAACAAGTTAAATGTAGAAAAGTATGTTGATACAACTGAAAGCAAACAATTCCAGCAAAAATTCAAAAAAGAGGAAAGAAAAGCAGTATGTAACCTATTAGTGAACGAAGAATGCATGTTCCCCTGATGCATCTAAAACCGCTTCTGCAGCTGTAATTAATACACCCTCCGCCTGCAAGTGTTTTACATTTATAATTAAAAAAAAACTCATTAAAAACAACCTAAATTTTAGCAGTTTACTAATACCAACATTGAGTTTGTCATTTTCTATGTAATAAGGAAAGGTAGAACCGTAATTACAAAGTAGTTGTGAGATAATCTTGAATTGCTACTGATTACATCAATGTGCGTCGTTAATGTCTATTTTACTGTATTCGATTAAACGAACTGGCCTGCAGTGAATATTTGTCCCCTTCCTCGCTTGCTCTCTTTTCCTTTTTTCTTTTTGGATTTCTCAATTAAACCTTCAAAGTTTTGGAAAAAAGTTTCATAATAAAATGTTTCGTGGTAAAGAAAGAATTTATCTACAAGTTGACAAGCTGTTAAAACCAAAAGTTATTTAGATTCATTCAAGGCGACCGACGACCGTTGAGTGATAAGTATACAACAATATTTAGAATGAAGATACAGACTTACAACCTGAATTTTAAAAAAAAAAAGAAGAAGAGAGAGGAATACTCGTATTGTCACGGTGTAATTATCAGAAAAAGAATACCAGCAAGAGAAAAACCAATTAGGTTAAGCTCAGGCTTCTCTTACAGCAACTAATTCTAAATCATATACGCTCTAAAACAGTACGCTGCACGAGTGTTTGTCACGAACGACTTCTTATGCGCTACTTTAAAAGATGTCAGAGACAAGTTTGATGTAGCCTAAGAGACTGTAGCAGATAAGACAACGATAAAACAAGAAATGACAGAACAGTTCTGAAGCTCGAAGAAGCTCAAAATCACTCCACCAAGCGCTAAAGTTCAGAAGTTTTGAAAGACAAAAAACGAGGACCGAACAGCAGTTCCAAAAACGAATAGCTACATTGTGAATTAATAAGTATTGCTGAAATTTCCTCACTCTGTTTCCGAACAATTCCGAATAACGATGATTTGCTATAAAATGTAATAGAAGACCAATTTCATATTAAATCGCACAGTCTTTTTCCAGAAAAAATATTTGAAATATTTGGATATTTTGCTTATTTCTGAAAGTCTGCTCACCTTTCATAGAAATGAGAGATTTAAAACGTCTTTTTTCAATCAAGCATCGATAAACTTCGTTTTTTTTTAATTATGACAGTACATAAATGACATGTAAAAATTTTTTTTATATTGAATCACAAAGGCACGTGTTCCCGCATAGATCACAATTTGCTAGATTTATACAACTGAAAAAGAAAAAAGCCTAAAATAAACCTTGCTTGGAGCACATTGAGCACTTATAAGATCCTACTTAGCGAAGATATTATTTTAACAGACTTTGTTTTCAGTTCTGTAATTCCTGCGCTGTGCCTGATTATCATGAAAACATAGAGATATATAAGATAATGAGTGAAAAGTGAGCATTCTGACTTGAATTCTCATCTTTTCCTTTGAAATTTGTCTAAAATCCTGACTAATTATTTAAAGGCAAACAACCGAGTATAACGCCTTTTAAAAAAGTGCATAAAGATTATCAGTGCTCAATTTTATTCCCAAAAAATTTTAAACAAACTTCAAACCCGAGAAGTACACTGTTTATATGGTCTTTCACAGAATACCACTATCGTCAGAGCCACATTCTTTTGGAACGGCGAAGTAACGTTGACCATTCTCAACGGCATACTTGAAAGTAAGCTAAGGAGTGTTTACTTTAAAACTTCTTCCTCAATAAAGCTGCTTGACAAGTAAAATTTCTGCAAGTTTTCAATCAACAAATGTCAGGCTGCTCTACTGTGCAATACAAATTTTTGGCAATTACAAGCTGCTCGTGTATTGCGACAGTTTTTATCGAATTCAATCCTGTTACCCTTCTACGATAACAATATTCAATGGCCCAGTATGCGAAGTCCTTGCACCTTTCCAATACACGATGGCAGAATATAGAAAAAGTCAAAAAAAATTTAATTTAAGCCTTTTGTTTTCTTTACGTTCTTTACCAGAAAACTTTATAATCAGAACCATTTCTTATATTGTAACTTCGCTTTCTGTTTCCTAACAATTAAATTAAATAATGAATACTCAGGTAGCTGTTTCTTTAATTTAATAAAGTTTTTACAAGTTTCATTTTATACAGAACTGCTTGTCAATTTTTCAAAATCTTGAACTTTTATAACACAGTATTCATATGCAATTTTAGATTTTTTTTAAAATTATTTCCTGCTTGACGAAAAAATTAAAAAAAGAATTGGTAATGTTAAAGTAAATGACCAAAACTTATTTTTTTAAGTGCGAAGTAAACCTTACAAATTGACTGCAGGTACATTTCTTCGAACTGAAATGGTCTAAAATACCAAATTGTACCGCGGAATACGTGATAATGTGGGGAATGATTTGCTAGGCGTGAAATGTTGGGGAAATACTTATTTTATTAAGCAAAAGGCTCTGTAATCTAGCTTTCAAAAGGTAATTTCTTCAAAATAGTAGTTCGACAGAAAATTATTTCGGATACGGAAAGCTAGGTGAATTACGAAACAACTTTACTCAGACTTTTGCAATCACTAAATATTCTCAGCAAGGCACACATTTTCGCTTGTTGTTCCACTCTTATTACATTAAGCTGTTGCTATTTCGAAAGGTAATCGTGTAAAACGTCACTCATCGAAAGAAATGCTGTTCTATTGCAAGCTCTCACTCCGTATTTGAGTATTAAACTAAGATGTAATAAATTCAAATAAAAATAGCCCTTAAAAAACGAAACAAAAAACTTAAACCCTCAGAATGATTCAGAATACCGTGCACATACACTGACGATGGCGTGCGTACTTCAGTTTTATAAACTTGCAGAATTTGACTACAAATGCAAAAAGTGTTATTTCTCAGTTATCTCAACTCCAAATTTGTTTAAATCAGTGAATTACTTTGAAAGCCAGAGAGCAGTATCTTGCAGATTCAACGAACCAACGCTCAATTTTGTAATTCACGTTCAATTTTCAATTCCCTTTAGTTTCTAAATACTGTTTGATTACTATTCTATCCTATCGCCTCTAATTTAATTGGTACCTCTGAAGGTAACCATACACTCCGATACTGAGAAAGAGGAATAATTAAAAGTAGATTAGGAAAAATATTGTCATGATGTTGCAGGCTAAATTTAAAATACTATTAACAATAGTCATTTAGTTAAGTTTTGTAATCATATCACACAATCTTATTATAATTAGATGGGAAATTGAAGGAGACGTCAAAAACCTCAGACAAACTTAGACAGTTGATCTTAATACAAAAATAATCCGAATAAAATAAGCCTCTTTCTTCGCAGATAAAGAGAAGAGCAAAATTTCGCGTCAAGTAATTACTTCTTTATTTTTTCTCAATTTATAGATCACACAAGACCAATAACGGTAAAAGCTGAAAATAGATCAGAAATCTTAAAAAAGTAAATTTAAGTTTTCATTAATACGGTTACCCGGAGGGTACATCTTAAAATTGTCAATAGCCAATCCACGAATAACTTCTTAAACGTCCTTGATAAGTTTTTAGTCTGAAAAGGTAAACCTGAATTTTTTTGTTGAGTAATGCATTAAGCTTTGGGATTGCCTTTCAAAAATTATCTTGTGAGTGAAACCTTATAACTCCTGACGCCTCACTGAAACAGAAAATGAATAAAAGAATGATTGGTCATTTGAGACCTGCGTTATATGAAGCAGTGGGAGAAAGCCCTTAACAGAAGCTAAGTTTGGTACTTCAGTGGTACAGACCAAAGAGGTTTTGAACCCTCAACAAACAGATCAGGTTTCCGGCGAGAGTACCGGAACACTGCGTCCAGTGAACTCTATACGCCTAAAGGCGAAGATTTACCACAGTAAAACCAACGGGTTACAAAGCGGAAAGTTAAGTAATACACTTCAAGTTGCAGCTAACTAATTGAGGAAAAGAGTGGTAAAAATTGAAGATTGTTAAGCTGGATTTTGAAAGGTCTGGAGAGAGAATTACTTGAAGATTTTGTTGGGGAGAGTTAAACACAGACAGGGTAGAAGTGTTATTCGAAGACTTCCACGAAGGTAAAAACGAATAGAAACTTGAAAGATTACAGAATCGCCCACGATAGCGAAGGAAGGAAATGAACAGTGACAATTAAACTGAACAACCATGCCACGATAGAAAGACCCATCAACCATCATTATCCCCTGCAAATCACAGAAAAAGAAAAAGGGTTAAGGATGAAGAAAAGAGTTTGGTCGACATTTGCTGTACTGCAATTAGAAAACGTGTACGTGCGCATAAGTGTACTAAGTCTGAGAAAAATTTGAAGCTAAACCAAGTCTTGTATAGGAAAGGAACTGCAGAGACAGACTCTAATTCGAGTAGAGTTTGCTGAACGCACGGCTCAGAGTAATTCCAGCAGCGTGGTAACCTAATGTCAGAAACGTACGATAGCGCGACCAATCAGCAGGGGAACGAAGAAGCAGCCGAAATTCAACCCGATTCAGTCCCAACAAAGGAAAGACACAGATACCGGAGACAGGCTAAATGGTTGCGATTCCGCGCCCATCAGTTCCATTTACACAGTACAGAACGAAGCGTTATTGGAGAAAACGAACCAAATGAAGGTCTTCAACAATAGATCAGACGATGTTTTAGAGAGAGCAGCTACCGGTGATTATGGAAGCAGTATCTCAGGAAAATCATCTTTGCAGTGCGGAATGTCGCCAACAGGCGAAAAATTTGGCGCAAGCATTTGAGACGTAGAATTGGCAGGCAGTGCGGAGCAGACTGGGGTTTAAAAGAGTCATGATGATTGCAAGTGTTCTGTTGTTGAGGCACCGGTCGTCCCATTTTTAGCGATTTATTTTTAGTCTTGTTTAACATGGATTGTTTTAAGTAACTTGTTTTAGGCAGTTTTTGTCCGATGTAACATCTATTGTTATTGCTTACGCATTGTGATTTTAAAATAAAACTCAAGGAATGGAACCACCTACTACCTAATAACGTTAGCGCTAGCTAAGTAGAGCTAGTAATTTTTGCATCCTCCCCTCCAAATGTTTTGTGGCGGTCGAGTTACTACTATACGTAACTGTCGGCACCGGGTGAAGCTGTTCTGTAAGACAATATCTTTATAAACAGTGGAAGCTTTTGAAACAAATGTTGTTTAGATAACCATCTGCGTTAAAAGCTCAGCCATATAATTGAAGTCAGTATAAGCTGGGTTGCTTTGTTTTTTGCTTTTGATTTATTTCTCAGTCAGTGATTTGAAAGTTAAGAAGTAACAAGAAATTTTTAAAATTATGCAGATGCAAGACATAAGTGTTTTTTTAAGGCTGTAAGTATTTAGGTATTTTATGTGACAAACACAGAACTGATCACTACATAAAATTATTGAAACACGCCAAAA
>UXUI01010148.1:2579-15468 GCA_900576705.1 Enterobius vermicularis
TCGCTATTTCAGCAGTTTTGTCAATAATCAACAGTTACAGCAGAAAAAAAATGATAATAACAATAAAAACAAAAATAATAAATAATAATAGTATTAATGATTATTATTATTATTATTAATTAGTAATAATAATAATAATAATAATAATAATAATAATAATGTGTAATAATGATTATTATTATTAATTAGTAATAATAATAATAATAATAATAATAATAATAATAGTAATGTAATAATAATAATAATAATAATAATAATTATTATTATTATTATTATTATTACTATTACTATTACTATTATTATTATTATTATTATTATTATTATTAAGTATTACTATTATTAATATACTAATCCTCTATATAAAAACACCACAGTCTAAAACAGTGAAAAACTAGGAAAGAAAAAAAGATGACAAAACAACACTGAGTACTACAAAGACAACAACTTGTTAGCAGCCTAGAACAAACTAAGCCTAACCACATTTTTCTATTACCAGGAAGAACTGCACAGAAAAGATATATTTATTACTCTCTTCGAAATATTTTAGAACAAAACCGCAAGCCATAACTGGCCTTACTACAAACGGGGTAGCGCTGAAGCTCAGTTAACAAAGACAAATATGTGTATAAACGGAAGAATCAGGTACATTAAAATTGAAATATTATATTGCGATCCAGTCGTGATACAAAATTATCACAAACCATAAATTACCAAATTTGAAATACCGCAATGAAAACTGCTATACTTGTTTAGTAATGGGCTAGCGTAAATATACAGTCGTGGCCATCGTCAAAGCTTCGCTTGTGTTTTCGGTGGCTCCTGGGAAAGACGCGAGAATGTCATGTCCTAATCAAGGTTGTGGGTTTTCGTAATATGGCTGCTATTTTTGAAACAATGTATATCGTGTTCTGGCACTTAATCAAAAAACTGCAGTTTTCAAGAATCTACGGGTTTTGAATAATGTCTTACTCACTGACCTCATTTTAACGCTTATTTGACGGCTACTTAAGGTGATACCAGCTGTTTTGTCTGAAATTTTTCCGTTCTCTTATCACATACCTAAACATTTACAGCTGACGGGTGAGGAGTGTTGTTTTATAAAATTTTTAGACCAGTGATTACCAGATTATTTTAAAGGCAGTTGTACAATCCTTTAATTTTATTAAAGATTGAGTTAAAGTCTTTCGTTGGCTAGGTACCGGTCATGATGTGCAGTGCTAACGACTTTTGCCGTCTAGGCAATGATAAGGATGATGAGTGTGAATACAGGAGTTCACATCTCTTTTATTATATTAGCCTGAGAATCTTACATCTTCTACCTTAGGAAGAAATAATTGAAGAGAAAAATTGAAGGAAAACAGTGCATATTGCAGAAGCCATAGATCAGGTTTACATTTTTAATGCAGCGCTAAGAACCAGTAATGACGATGACGAAGTTTCTGAACTCGAAGCACTTGTTATGATGTCACGTTCTCTATGTTGGGAGGATAAAATGAATCCGGCGGCCTAGGTCTAATGGTACGGTGTTGGTAGTCTGTAGTTCCAGTCCTCTACTGTTGTTCAATAGTAGTCTTTGGCGTCTGATAATAATTACTGATAGTTAATTTTTCTTTGTTTAGTACTAATAGCATACTTCTAAATTCGGTATTACAGGGGTTGTTTGGCTGTTTCACCAAAATCTTAGATAGCAATTCCCATCGTTAATCTTAGCAATACAGTGCTGCGTTGCTTCAGCAAAACTGCAGACGTGAAACTGATAGAAGATATTATCTATAGTCAAAAACGGGATGTCACAGCGTTAAGAGATGGCATATAACGATCTCTCAAAAACAGACGAAGAAGGAAGCTTTTTGTATTAGCCGTTACTTGTTCAACAATTTACAAATGCACTTTCACATTGTACAGAGCAGACGGAATGTCTAGAACTTGATTAAGGTCCCATATTTTTCACTTCTTTCGAAACTAAAATTTGGAAAACCGTGCATTTGGTGGCTCGTTCTTCTGCTCTTTCATGAAAATAATTAAGAATTCTGTAAAATAAAACTCAGCAGCAAAAAGTGCGCCTTCTGATTTGTCCTACTGATGAAAATTTAGTTTTTTAGCTGCGTATTGCAGTAAAGATCATCAATTTCTCTTTCGACAGTATTACAAAATTGAAAAAATTAGGTACACAGAGCAGTCGATATCACTGTCTGATACCTAATCGATGATATCGGAGCTTACTTCGTTGTGTGCTAACTAAGGAAGTTCTTTATCATGTTCTGGTTAAAACCGATACGGTTTGTTTTGAAATGTGTGGGTAATAAAGCAAAAAGAATATTAGTGTGAAATGATCTAGCATTTTTACCGTAACACGTCGTCTCTGTCTAATTGAAAAAAAGGATAGTAAAAGACTTAGTCGCAATAAACCGGTCTATTTTTTCATCTGTTTCGAGACGGAAAAACGGCAACGAAATAATACAAATAATGTTATTCCTGATCTCTGTTCCGACAGAAGAGTTCTTCAACTTGGTCTGATTTGCCTTATATATTCTTAAAAGTTCTTCAATGCAATATGAGACGTTACGATGCCAAATAAATCCCTTTATTGCTGATATTACTTTGTTCTTGTGATGCGTACTTAGTTAAACCGTTTCTTTTCGAATTTGAAGTTTTGTCGCATTTGCGACGATTATAAGTCGCAGAACTGTAAAGCACTAGGAATCTTTTGAAAAAATTCGTCTTTTACCATTATGTTGCATTGAGATAGTGTTCTGATAAACACCATGAACGGTGCTTGAATTTCGTGACAGCAATAGAAACTGTATTTCACTGTTAGAATAAAAAGACATTCTGATTCAACAGGCTTTTTCCTCGTTAATAAGAATCAATCAGAACGGTTAAGGAAAAAGGGTGAAGTGTCAGAACCTTACGCTGCTTATAAAGTATGCATTTCTGGTTTATGAAGAACCGCATAACATTCCTGCATTATCATTCCAAGTTTTTGTGTGTTGGCTTTTACTGTAACTGTTTTGAGGTAATAACAATGGCATTAATGACCAAAAGAATAAGAATTTTACTGACATCTAGGAAGGCGTAGTGGTTTCCTGCGATAGCGGCAAAAAGTACGATGTATCCCGAATGGATTAAAGCATTACGTCCACATCGCATTCTTCAACTGTCACAACGCTTACCCTATAGCTACTAAATTTTTCAACTGGAAGGACGTGGTATAAGACTTTCAAAGGAAAAAAAAACATTTTTTGTAGTGCTGTTCAGATGAACACCTGGGTTAATGTCATTTATAAATTCCTGCTTCAACTGGTGAAGTAACAAGTTTTATGCAGCAACAAGTTCTGAGCGTCCCTTTATTTCACATTTTATCTTTGGTACTGGAAATAGTTTTTCCTTGCAAATAGATTCTTCCCTTCACTTCATGAAGAAGAAAGAAACGTCTGTTAGGCAATATGTTGTCTTCTGTGGGAAAGTTAACGGTTAGATTAATAATGCATAATGAAACAATACACAGTTGTTGCCAGATTTCTACTTCCTTTCCGTCCGTCTCTTTTAAATTTCTCTTATATTCAGTATTTAGTAAGCACATTTAAAAATCAGAATTTAGTATCACTTTTGTAACTTGTGAAGAAAAATAAAAGTTTTGAGAATCTTTTCTACTAGAATGCATCCTCTCAAGGAGAACTCAAAATTTTCAATTAGATAAACTCTTTCAATTAAACTCTTTCATCGTTTTTACGCTCTGCAGCTGAACTTCTGGTTATTTACTGGGAAGCTCTGTGTGTGAAACTTAGTTCGGGAATGAGGTATAAGCTCGAATTCATTTTTCCAGTTTCGCTTTTCTGACACAACTTTGTTGATTGAGTTTGCTTATAGAAAGATCCCAACTCAAATATTTTTGTTCGATTGCAACACTTCATTTTTGTTTTTCTGGAGTTCGTAACTGTTCCTGAATTCGTTGTTGACACAGGAAATAATTTACTGTTTTTTTTCGTAGAAAAAATTTTTAAGCAGTTATGATGATCGATTAGCATTCTTTTCGGAATACAGTGCCTAGAGTTTCAACATTAATATTTAACAATTACGACTCAGAAGGATATAATTTTGTTTAAATGACGCGACACAAATTTAACTAATTTATTATAATTTTGGAGTGTCCACCGTTGAACCAGTATCTCGCTGGTACTATTGCTGACATTTGTCTTCGTTATTTTTTTCGTGATGCAGCTCTCAAACTTACACACCTTTTACAGCCATGCCGTAGTAGAGGGTGACAGATCAGGTGTTATACTAATTACTGTGAAGTTTCTTTTCTAGACTGATGAGTGCAAACAATCAGTAAGCGACAGGCAATGGTTATGTATTTAGAACGTGTAGAATTTTGAAAGCCTAAACTACTGTTTTCTTCTTAAAATTTTTTCTTCCCTTTAGCGACACTGAAGGTTTCGCTGACATACCTTTTCCTGGGATAAAAGTTTCAACAAGACAGCTTGGATTGCTTCTTCCTTCGTCCATTTTTTAGTATTCGTTTACGTGTTAACAGGTTTTCTAACCTTTTTGTGTGCGATTTCGCTTAAAACAATTCATAATATGTAACTGAAAGACTGCTACCAAAAAACGGTCCTCCACTGGTTGATGGACCTATGGCAAGCTGTTATGGTCAAGATCTGCAGTCCCCTGCAGCTTCTTTCATGAGGAAGCTTTTTTTGACCGTAAATTTGTGGTAGATACCGCCTAATGTACTTGAACCAGCAGGTTTTGTCTTATCCGCTGTTTTACTTTTTCGGCATTTCCAGTGCCTTTTACATTTAATTTAAAAAACCCTCACTTTCACAAGTTTTTGGATAGAGGATATGCAAAATGTGCCAAATAAAAAAGTAAAATTTAATCGTGAATGTGGTCTTTTTTTGAGCTCAAAATCTGAAAGGTTACGTGGGTGTTTTTACCTACTTCTCCGTTTGTAAAGAGTAGCGGGTTTAGCAATAGTGCAGGTCAGTTGCTAATGCTCTAGTACAGCAAAGCGTAGGAGGGTTTCGATAATCTAAAAAGAAAATGTCCAAAAATACGATTACTAGGCTGGACAACACCACAGTAACTTGCGTAGTAGAACTGCCTCTGTCGGTTTCTAAAAGCCTAATATTGTGTCCACTTATTTTTCCATTCAATGGAGGCTTCTGGCTGTGAATACTTGTAAATGCCAGTAATCACCACCTGAATGTCTCCATTCCAGACTAATTTGTTTACGACATTCGGCATCTAGCGAACCCCACACTTTTCATTATAATTTTAGAACAGCAGTTGCGGATCCCGTCGAAAACGACAAAAAAGATTTTTTTTTAAAAGTTTTATCAGAAATGCTCTATGTGTACACCGACTAACTGCAACTAGCTGTAGGATTTTCACTAAAATTTTGATATGATTTTTGCATCATTGTGTACCAATAGCGGCTTTTACAGTTTATCCAAACATGACAACGATGGATATAAATTCTCTACATCACCTGCAGTATGCTAGTTTGGGAATTTTTTATTTCTCACTTCAAAAAGGGTATAAATTAGAAGAATCAAGACTAAAAGAAACAACTGTATTTCACAAAAATTTTTTATCACCTTTATAGTTGGAAAACGACGCTAGAGAACAGCAATAACAGGACCGAAGTTTTTACAGCCAAGGAATTAGCTGCATTTGCTTTCCTGTGTCCTCTCTTGTCTTTTGCTTCAGTAGTGGTCCACTCTTCTTCTACGATGGGGATCGTTGGTTGCTGTTCATCACTCTTTCTCAATAACTGGTTTTCGAGGGGAGCGAATGTTGAAAGCTCCTGCGCTACGCGGCGGATTATTCGACGGATTCCTCCGCCGTCGGCTGATCGCCGTCGAATATAATCACTTTTCAATTTGATATCCTTGGTGATGTTGTCATACAGGGATTTCCTATTCTGCAGTTGAACCAAAATTTTCAGCTGCGTAAATTTGTCTTTCAGCCATGCAAAATCTCGTTGCCTCACCAAATTTGCCTGCGTTATATTGAATGGTTCCATCAGATGCAACCTAAAAAAAGTCTCACCGTACAGAGTAAGACTGAAGAGCTGTTTCACGAAGACTGCTAAGAAGTAGGTAAAGAAGAACGTTCTCCGCATCGGTTAATGCTAGTTTATCAGTTTATAAGTGCGTTATCAGAGCGGGGAGGAAATATCAAGAATTAGTGATCTAGTAATTATCTCTTTGCTAATGTAGAATTCATCGCTGACTGAGATGTAATTATAATCAGACGCCACGTTCTTCACTGTTTTTGAGGTTGACATTCGGAAAACTCCCATTTTATTTGTTTCTTCCTCGGCGGAATGAAGAGTTCCCTTTATGTAAAAGTAAAGGCGCCGTAAAAAACACGGTAGCGAGGAGTATGCATTTTGATAGACTTTTTAATGATATCTCAGCTTTTTAGCCAATGATTGCGGTCAAAATCTTCACTTTTTTCGACGCACTACTGACCGCAGCGAAAAAACATTGTACATAATAGCAGTCTGTTTAGTAATCTGCTTCTAAATCTTATCTCCAGCTAGTGCGTACAAACTGCTCCAAAATGTAATATTTGATTTTCTTCATTATATAAGTCCTCAGAATTACGCGTTCGATCAACAAACCTTTAGATAATTAATCTTTTCTTTGCACTCAAGTTCGTCTCTCTTATTTCCTTCTTACTATCTTTCCCTCCCTCCCTGTTCTATTGCCTTAGAAAAGACTTTTGCTTTAAGATTCTAAACAGTAGAGTGACTGCCAGTAACTGAGAAAAATTTTTATAGGGCACTGAATTAAGCGAATAATAGAATTGGACGAACATGTAGATCGATATCATAAATTACACGATCTTCGATTGGAATTTCAAGCGGGATTTGGGAAACAAATTTTTGACTTTTCAGGTTGTAACTGCCATTGAAATACTCGTTTTTCGCTTAATGCAATAAAGATTTGCAGCAACAATAGGAAGTGCTTTTTACTATTGGAATCAATATAACATTTAAATTGGATTAATTTTATTGTCTTCAGTAGAAAGTAATTAAAAGAATCACGAGGAAAAAGATGAGTTGCCAAAATTTTACAATTTTTATAAAGCCAATGGATATATTCGGTTTCTGCCTGGACGAAATGCCCAAAAAATTTATAATTCTTCTCCTTATTTTGCAGTCGGATAATCTTTGTCGGCGACAGATTAAAATCACAACGATAGTAACCAGAAGTGATAGTTTTCCACTTACAATCAAGCAGATATGCTTCTCCGTGCGTGGCAAGAAGCACTTCGTATTCTGAATGAATTACAACAAAGCATTTACTTTTGAACATTAAGTGGCACAAAACTTTAGCCTACCGTCACGAAACCTTCTCTTAGAACAGTACTACAGAGTGTTCACAAAAAATAAACGTACCTCCTGTTGCGTTGTTACGGTAAAACGCCGGCTCAAGGTCTTTCTCACATTGCTTCTTGAAATTTGAAAAAAAAAAATCAACTGTCACATAACTCAGCCGATCACTGGTAAACAAAAATACATCACATGCGGAGGTTCGACCAATAACGAGGAATTCTCAATTTTTTATCAACTTCTTCAAGTTGTTAGAAGTGCATATCGTGCTAACATCTGTAAGTGGCGAAGACGCTCTGAACAATACTATATTTTAAAAAGCTTTAACACTACTTTTGGATCTAGTTTTCTTCTGCAAATAATTTTCTTTATCAAATTAAAAAAGAACAAGATATAAATATTTAGTCAGGTAGAGTATCACTTCTTACACTTGCTAGTTAAATTAATAAAACGAAACGCACCCTGTGAAATTTTCGTTAATGCTTTAACGTCCACTAAGTCATCAATTAAGTCTTCAAAAGAAATGTCAATATCTGCTCCATCGGTTACTTCTGAAGAATCCTGAGTAGAAGCAATATTCCCTTTCTCAATGGTTATCTTCGACGCGGTTTCGTCAGTGAAAGTAGTAGCTGCTTCCTCAAGCTTTTTTTCTGATGTATTTTTCTGAACTGCCTTAGCGGTTGCTTCTTCTCTGGCTGCTTTTGAGGAATTCTGAGCAGAAACAGTAGCCGCTTTCTTACCAGTTGTTGCTGGTGAAATCTCCTGAGTTGAAGGGACAGCCACTTTTTCACTAGATTTTATCGAAGAAGTATCATTAGAAGACGCGGCAAGAGCCAAAGTGGTTCCGAAGTAAAGGACCAGACGAAAATTCATCATCCTTTTTGCACCTAAAAAACGGTTTCAGAAAAGAAAAATAACTCTTGGCTAGAAATCTGCTTCCCGGTCTCTTTCGCTGCAAAACAACGGAGCATTGACAATGAGATCTTTTGTACGCAACCGTCGTCTTTGAGAATTCGGTTAATGATTCTGCAGTTTACCAAACTGCAACATTTTTCTTTAAATCTACTACGCATAGCGTGGCTGATCTCAGTCTACCTGTGGAACGGATTATATGTGTATGTGTGTAAGCATATAACTTTTTTCTTTCAGAAAACAGATGTCCAATGAATAAAAGAATTGCAGTTGAAGAAATAGATGTTTGCTGGGTGTTTTTTTCTTGAAGAACAAGTTTGTCATCATCTAGATTGTATAATGCATCAGAATAGTATCTTGCAGAAGGTAATAAACGTTACTGACGTCTTGTGGTAGAAAAGACGTTTTTTGCTATTAGGATTAATATAAAATTTTTATTTAGAAAAAATAATTAAGAGAGAGAGACTAGAAGAACTAATTATATAAACTACCAAAACTTTACATTTTTTATAGGACACCTAGACGTCTACTCTCTTTTGTTTCTAGAGAACTTGGTACTGTTCTTTAATTGACTCGTTTTGTTTCGTCGTGTTAGTATTTGTTCTTAACATCTCTAAATGAAGCTAGTCATAACCAGAAGAAGAAAATTTTCAGTAACCTTCAAGTAAGTGCAGTGGCAAGAAGTACATTGTGTTCGGAACGGAATGTGGCGGGTTATTTTTCCAGTAAGCTATAGGGGTCATGAAATTTTAGCTTATAAACATAAATTTTCCAAGGAGAGTCATGCAGCATAATTTCTTTAGGAAGGAAAGTTTCCTGTAATACTGTTTGAACTCTGCTTAATTTTACTCATAAATTTCTATTTTACCTAGTGACGGTCATTAGTTCAAGTGAAAAAGCTTTGGAAGCCTTTTTCTGATTTTGTGGAAAAGGGTGTGATCTGAACACTCACTTAAGCACTGTACCATTCCTGTGGAACAGTTGATGGTTCAATTGATAGAGCAATACGCAGTTAGAGTCATTAATGAAGCAATAGTGTCATTTCTGTAGTTTGCGGGGAAGAACAAAGATTTTAAAACATTTTTCTAGAAGAACCAAAAATTGTCAGTCAGCTACCTAAAGCTAAAAACTGCAGTTTTTAAAGATGCGTCACATCTTAGCAGCTAATTCAGTTTTCCGCATCTTTGGGTGGGGGAGAGGAGAGATACCGGTTTTTGACGAGAGGCCAGCTTTTCGACCACTCGTAGCTGGCATAGATCGTTTCGTTCAAAAAGTTTAAAAGGAATCAGTTTTGAAATACTGATTTAAAAAAACATGCGATAATTCCGGAAGCGGCTTATATATTGCCTAATCGTTTGTTAGTAACCTTACGGCTCGTCTTCAACGCAATTTCAGAAAAGACAGCTACATATTGTACAGCTACATAAGACAGCTACATAATCATAAGCTCTTCAGCCCAATTTTTTATCCTAAGACTTCTCGGGTTCGGCGGAAGAACCAAAGGAAGTTGAAGGAAGTCTTCATATCAAAATAACGCTTTTTTAACCAAGCAATTCCCAATGTGCTCTGCGTTCCTTTGCAACTTTTTCTGCAATAAATTTAACCTTAGTCAGAAGTTGATAGAAGGTGCTACTCAGTGTAGTCAAATCTGCAAGTTTCGTCACATTTGCATTGACTAAATAATTACGGTCAGTCAATAATGGCTGTTCGCAAATATGCTTCTAGATCTTGTTTTTAGTTAGTGTATTTAGTACCTGCACAAAAATACAGTATCGAGTTTTCTTTTGTTTAAAAATCTTTGTTTCTCGGATTAGTGAATTTGGTTAATAAACTTTTAGGAAATTCTCTAGACACTCCGGTTAATCACCATTGCATTTCTTTCTTCTCATCCTACCTTCCTCTTCGTCCTACCGCATAAATAAGGATTAGTAGATCTTATACTTTTGAACACAAGGCTGAGTATTAGCGTATCTGACAAATAATACTTTTAAAGCAGCGAATTAAAGGAATAACAAAGTTGAAAATACATTTAGATCAACCTAATAACTTAAAGGCTTTTAAAACGTATCTTTAAGTTCCATTTTGAATACGAATTTTTTATTCTTCAAACTAAATGTTGTATCAAAATAGTCGTTTTCTGCAAAAAGTAACAAAATTCTGCAATGAAAACAAAAATCTCTTTATGCTATTAGAGTTAACGAGACACCAAAATAGTGCCACGGAGTTGGTCTTTTATTTATGCGGAAAACCACTTAGCAGTTCTGCGAAAAAGAATGAAACCAGAGTTTTGCAGTTCTTTTAAAGCGCATAAACGTCTTCGGTTTCTGCCTTGCTGAAGATCACATGAAGTTTGCCGATCACTCCGTCACATTACACTGTGGCATTTTTCCCTGTTGATTTTCTCAAGTAGCAACAAAATTATCCAAAATAAGCAACAGTAGCTCCAAATCGCAATCAGAAACTGGTGTACTTCTCTGGAATGTCAAGGAGGACGTCATATCCTGAACAGATTAAAGCAATAAATCTATTTGGTGAACTTTAATAGGCAAACAATTTTAACTTACGGTTAGTAAGTCTTCCATGGAAAAAGATCCAATAGAATACTTCTGAAAAGTAAACATTATTTTGCACTGTTTAAAAAATACACCATCTTAAAGTAATTTATGCATCCTTTTTTCATAATAATGGAAAATTCACTAATCTAATTGCTGAATTTTCTAGATGAGCACCAGCCGATAAAATACTTTACATACGGAAGTTCGACCGATGGCAGTGGACTTTCGGTGCTTTATCGACTTTTCCAAGTTGGAGATTTGAATTTGTCGTGGTAAAAGGCTTGGAACAATCCGATTTTTGTCATTTTTATTTTTGGTTCCATAAGTGAACTTTTTTGCAAATAAATTTTTTTCCTTAATTTACTGAAAAGAATGGAATCGGAATGTTCGGTTAGGCAATACTTGGTTTTCTGTGGAACACCCAACTGTTAAATTGACAAAGCAGTACATATTTGTTTGCAGAGGGCTCGAACCTGGATTATTTGAGATAATTTTAACAAAGTCTTTGTAGGAGCAAAATCGCTCGTACCTTTTTTCCTTCTACTGTAATCGGCCCAGGAACGATACAGATTTCTACAGTGGTCATTTGTGAAGAAATCTTAATAAATGCGGCAGTCGTCCTTCTGGAATATTTTTGATGTATCCGGGTCAAAAGCGCCACTAATTCCGCCACTCGCTACTTCCGATGCAGTTTTTAGCTATAGCGGAGTCAAGAACCAAAATTTTCTGAAGAAGCAAACGCAAAATAATGAACGTTTTTTAAATAAAACAAAATGGTTCCGGACTTGAAAACTAACTCTCCAATATAAATGTTTCTCTCATTCAGTTACTTTTGCTGTGATAAAACGGCACGTTGGCAATGAGATCACTGTATGCGGCCGTTGTTTCTGTGAAACTTCTCTTTTGGCTCTGTATTCTTGTAAAATGCTACACCTCTCCCTTCTTTCCTTCGGGTTTAGGACGTACAGCATGGCTGGTCTTAATTTGATCGCTAAACGGATAGGGGTGGTATTGCACTTCGGGTAATTCCTACTGAAAGTTTAAATTTTCTGCCGACTAACTGTTGCCTTTTGTCGTATATCTGATTGTTCACCTTGGTTTTAGTTTTCAACAATGATTCCAAACCTTATTTTTTATTTGAACTTATTTGGCTCTGGTTTAACTCCCATACGCGACTGTTTTTGAGAACTGAAGTTTTTGCGAACTGCGGTAAAATAGAGTTTTCCAGCTTTTTGCAAGTAAATAAGAAAAAAAAGCTGTCTCTATCTACGATTCGAACTTCTATTCATCTATCAGGATTTGTTCCTGCTGAAAATGGATCAAAACCGGGCAATTTCTATATTTTTTTTAACGTTACAGCACTTCAAGGAGGTTTCTGTGCGTGGAATTGTCGTGGGTAGTCTGTCAAAGTTCACATAGTAACAGTACGAGGGGCCGATGAAGTTAAAAATAGAAACCAATATAAAGTTGAGGAACAAAACAGGTGAATGTTTCTTTGATTGTGTTTCAGAAAACACCTGATAAAGTTTTTGGTTTCCTCATACCAAAAAACGTGATGGCACTTCTTGGTGTGCCAAATACTAGCCAAAAGATCGCGAAATACGAGTACGGAAGTTGCGTAAGTGCGGTTTCAAGCTTGAGATTTCCATAGTGCGACTGCTGCATGCAGTTGCCGCTCATCGTACCTTGTTTTAGTTGGGATGATCTTGTAAAGTTTGATAAGACCTGTAATTTCTTGTTTAGCACTGGGAACTAAGAAGCAGATGTAAAGAAAATTCTAACTTTTAGTAGCTGATTAGAAGAAAATGATGAGTCTGCACTTTAGACCTTTCGTATCAGTTCAAGTGGAACTGACGAGTTACGTGATGAATTTTATTTCAAAATGAGTCATTGCTAAATACTATTTTGTTGAATATTGTTTCCGCCTATTTCTTTTTGAGTTTAAATAGTCGAACATCTGAGGTTGTTAGGAGCCAAAAGTTCTAATGCCTGTATATCACCCAGTTAAGTGTCTATTGCAGCACTGTTGCTAAAGCTAATTATATATATATATATATATATATATATATATATA
>UXUI01010158.1:0-10166 GCA_900576705.1 Enterobius vermicularis
AAAAAAAAAAAAAAAAAAAAAAAAAAAAAAAGGGAAAACATTGTTGTATAGTTGAAAAGTTTGGCAAAAATTGCTGAACACAAATGCACATTTTTTATTTTGGCAGTTTTTTCAAGTTTTTTATGGACAAAATTCAGCAAAACTATTATTATACAGATGATAGCACTTTTCTGCATCTTACAGATATATCATTGATGCCAAATATAGTGACGACGACGATGACGGCAACAACAACAACAACAACAACAGTGGCAACAGCAGCAGAAGTAACAACAACAACGATCATCGGCGATTGATACTTAAGCAAAACAGCAAGGAAAAAAGATTAGTGTTAAGAACTTTTCTGATGCTTTGAATTTCAATTTTTCAACATTTTTCCTCTTTTTTCCTTTCATCCTCGTAAACCCCTTCCCTTCTCCTCCCATCCCCTCACTGCCGTTTTTCCCCCTCTCAAAATTCATAACAACAAAGCAGTGGGAAAAGAAAACAATGAAAAAAGGATGGAATTAGAAGAAAAACAATCAGTGAAAACCAAATGAAATTTCTGCTGTATTTAAGCAGTCAATTAACACTGAAAATCAGTCAAAAAATTGACAATAACAATTTTTTTTATCATCTATGAATGAGGTAAAAAACTAGAAAAGGAAACTTTTTTTCTATATTACTCACAACAAATATATCAGCATATTATATGAGCATAACAAAAAAAAAATGTAAATGTAACCTAATATAAATTGAAGGAACACTTTATTGGGAAAAAAAGAACGAAAATTTAGTAGTCGAAATAAAAAATAAGAAAAAAAAACAAAGAATCAAAATTTTCTTAGCCCTTTCTTTCTAGTTTTTATTTTGTTCATTATTTTCATCAAAAAATGTCACACAAAACATCACATGCATTTAGATTTTATTTTTTGTTTTTTTCTTTTCTTTTTCTTTTGCTCTTAAAACACAGTTTCAGGTATTCATTACTAAAAAAAATTGGTGCCTTTTTCTACTGTGCTTATTAAGACACTGGTTTAACTGCAATTTTAAAAAAAAAGGCGTAAAAAAACGCAGTATTTACCCTTTCTTTTCCTTTTGAGAATCAAAAAGATAAGCTGATTAAAAAGGAACGAAAAAAAGTGAGTAGAGCAAAAAAAAAAGCAGTGGCCATTTTTTTTTTTTACTCAAAAGATGTACTTTAAGAATCATCGATCAATTACCTTAATCAGACATTTATTTTTCTTTGTTTTAAATTCCACATTTTTCAGTATCAGCGCAACATCCTCAGATAAAACTTCAAACATATTGATTTTAAGGCATTTAAAATTGGTAGACAACCGAAATTTCTTCGACCGACACAGATCATTCATTGGGTCTGTCGTCGTCTATTCCGATGTTGCTCATGCAATAATCAATGTTTCATGCACAGTTTTTTTTTTTGTTCACCACAGCCAAATATATGCCCTTCAATGGTTCATTCGTCGTCCCAACAGACTACATGTATCTGTCTACTTACTCATCATCATTTGCTCTGATGTGCTTTTGGTTGGGCAACACTTTGACATCGGGCAACAACAATGCGAATGTTAGAAATTTTGTCAATGACGTGATGATGACGACGATGCTGAGGACGGAATTGCATGCAAGCACAAAAGTATATAACCTTAGCACGTGTTCTCCAAATGATTCCAGGAAACAAGCCATTTTTTGTAGCCTCCATTTCCATCTATCAAATGTCAGCAAATGGACAGTTTACCTTTACCAAAAACGTTTTAACGATTAATGAAAATAGGTAGTGAAGCTAAAGAAAAAAACTGTATTTTGAGAACTTTAAAAACACCTTGTTTTTGCTATTGGCAATCAAAAAAAGTGGATTATTTTACCCACTCAAAAAGTGAACTGCAGTATCAAGTATACTCAAAAAAAATTATTCTAATTCATGGTTTTTTAAATTAATAGTTAAGTCTTTCTTTTTCTAATTATGAGAACGAGTCTTAGCTAGACAATCATTTGACAAAACCGAGTCTGTCGATGACATTGTTGACAACTAAAACTGTATCCATTTATTTACTGCCTATTTGGTAATAGAAAAAAGCAGAATTAATTTTTGAAATTTTTGTCAAAAACTAAACAAGAACTAAACTTTTCAGGATTCAGTCGATTGTTTTTGCTGTTTGTTAAGACAAATAAAGTTCAAGTTTTTACCGACTTCTCAATTCAATTTCTCTTTGCGGTTAGGTCGACAGCCGCTTTTTTTCTTTATTTCGTAACCAACACTCTGCTGGCAAAGATTGAGTGTATCCGAAGCTTGTATTATCTTATTAAAAACATCTACATGTCCATTGTTATTAATCAGTAAAATCAGTCCTGTAGGCAGTCCTGAAGATTCCAGAACAATATTGTTAATCGTTTAAAGCAGATCCAGAAATCCACGCGTATAACCAAAATAAATCATAATTGCGAAAGACGGTATCACATTTCTCAGGTCTATTTACAGAGTTTTAGTTTTCTTAATCGGAAACCCGAGACAAACGCTTCATAACTTCACTGTTGCATTTTACATATTCACACCAAGTATCAAAAAGCAAAAAAAACATTAAGGAAATCAATGTGTATGCGTAGCGATTAATTTGATGCCACGAAAGATTAGCAGATTCTATTGTTTAGTTTTCTTATCAGCAAAATAGAAGACAAAGAAAGTGAAAAAACCATGACAACAGATAAACTTGAAGCATTTTTTTAGCTGAAAAAAAAAAGCGCATAAAAAAAACAAAGAATTGATGCATAAATAAGTGATATGTACATTATACTTAGGTGAAGACGATAAATTTTCCTCTATTTTTGTAGCTAACACTTCTTCCCGTTTCATACTGCCTCTTCTCATAGAAACTGTTTCTGTGCTCAATGGCTAAACAAGCCCCATCTTTATGTTTTTTTCATTTATGTTTTAACCACTATCACTAACTCTGCTGTTTTTGTGCCTCTTCAAATAAACCGGAAAAAACAGGGATTTTTCAGCTTTAGTGGCTGAGCAAGTATGCACTGATCCAAACAACTCTGATCTACTCAGTCAAGACTGGTGTCCCGTAGAAGAAAGATGAATAAGCCGTTGACGATGGAATACCAAAAAATAGCAGTGACGTTATTATCTGTGTCAGTCTGAACTGATATGCTTAAAAAAAGTTTAAAATTTTTTTCTGTTTATTTCATTTATAACTATTCAATCTCTTCCATTATCAGCTTATTTTTCTGTCTTTATTTTTTTGTCTCACTATGGTTTTTCTCCTTCTTCTTCTTTCTTAACAGAAGAAAAAAAGTTGGAAGATTGAAACTGACCAAGCAACAATCAAAATAAAACATAACTGTATCAGGCTAATAATTTAAAAATGTAGATAGTTAAAATTTTTTCCTGGAAAAAGCTTGGTCAGTCACTTAAAATTCATCGGTTAGTTGACGAAACAAATGTCAAAGGAAAAAAAAAGATTAGAAAAAGTTCAATTGTTTTTCTCCACTCTTTTTTTTTCTTCTTTTTTTTCTTCTCACTATTCTTCTTTCTTGCTGTTCTTCTGTTCTTTATCTATAAATTATTAAACACTGCTTCCATGTTCAGATGCTTAAGTGGAATGCAAACAGGCAAAACAACAAAAAAAAAACACATACACGCAAATAAATCAAAATGAATAAAATAAATGTGTGGTAATAACAAAAAAAGCTTTGAAAAGCACAGCTAAAGACGTTAAATGTATCTATGCTAAACAAGTAGAAGGTATTGATAAAACATACCTTCATATTTCAAATTAATGGCAGTTAAAAGTTTTGATAAAATCTGATAAAATTTACACGTTTTAAAATTATTGTTCAAACGTTCAGTTCAACGCACGTCTTTCTTGTTGTTTTTTATTTTGATTTCTTGTATAAACATAAATATCACCATATGCATCGCTATCAACCAAAAAAGTGTCGTCATCATCATAACTATAACTATCATTATCACTATCACCATAATCATAGTCATCGTCAGAAACATTGAAATTATCAGCATGAACATTATTTTATAAATCATTTTCACATAACGTCGTTTATTTTGACTTTAATTTTCAATTAAGTTTACTCTTAATCCACCAAAACATACAAAATGTACGTTCAATAATAAATTGCGCTAGCGTCTCAAAATTAACTGTTAGTGAGATCATAATTATAAAGATTTAATAAAAAAGGGAGATAAAAAGTCTATTGCTGTTGCAGTTTTTCTTCTGCTACTTTATATAAGACTGTTAAGTGTGATAATGCTAACCTAAAAAAAAAACAAAGCTAGCATTTGCTGCCAACATAAACAACAGAAAAAAACTAAAAACGTAGTTGATGTTTGAACTAAGTGTTACTGCCGACCAAAGTGAGTTCAGTGATGCCAGGGCTACACTGAAGTATCCCCAGTGGATTTCTAGCATTATCATCATCATCATCATCATCATCACAAGTTATTATTACCACATTTCATCGCCGTTCTGTTACCCTCAGTCAGCTTTTTATCTCAACTTCTGCAATACTGTCGAATATTTGAAAAAAAAGTGTTCTAATTTCTTAACAAATCTTTTTACCTTATCTTTATACTTTTCTGCTTCATTGCTTTTCAAGGTAAAATTGAACAAGTACAAAAAATTACACAATTACATGTAAAACTTTCCCTTTTTTAGTGTATTTGCTTTCTTCTCTCTAAAAATGAAATGTACAAAGATCTGTTGAATTGCGTAAGAACTACTTTTTACCAAAAAAAATTTGAAACTTTCAGTTTTGGCATCATTGTCTAACAGGTACGTTTACATGTATCATTCAGACTGCTTTCGTCTTTCTTCCATCAAGTCAAATTTTGTTCAAACAAAGAGTTTCTTTTTTTTTTATAAAAAAAATTTATGCCATTTTTTTGTCTTCTCAGAACACAAAAAAGAAGACAAAAAGGTACCAAGTTTCCAACGTAGATTGACACTGAAATGAGCCTAAGATAGTTTTCAATTTCTTAAACTCGCTGAAATATTCTGCACATAAAAGACTTTTTTCAAGAACCGTCATCAAATTGTTGACTAAGATAAGGTTCTAGGCGTTAGTTTTAAAAAGTCGACAGGATATTGATATTTCTTCCTTGTTATTCAAATATGATTGTCGCTGTCATCAAACTGACAAACCAAAACCAATTAAGAAATTTTTATTGCTGTTCACTGTTTCTTATTGCCCCACCTCCTGTTTTGTTTCGACGTTTTAAACATTACGAATGATCTTCCGGATTTGTGGTATCTGAAGTGCCGTAGTCACTTAAATACTACATAATCCACAAATGATTGAAATATAAATATGAATTGTTGTTTCTTAAATTTTTTGGCTTTATCCAACTTTGTTCAGCAGTTTAGATAATAGTAGAAAAAAAGCATATTTTTCTATCAGCTTAGCAGCGACAGTGACGATGAAGATAACACCAAAAAAAGTCTACTACTGAAACAGGAATAGTTAAAAAGTGTTCAGTTTACGCAATTTTTTTTGCTCGAAACTCTGATAATGATTGTTTCCAGAATGGAGAAAAGTGAGAAAACTGAACAAGCAACAAGAACAACAGCAACTAGAAAAAATAAATCAACAAGAAGAAGAAAAAGAAGAAAAAAACAAATGCTATTCGAAACAAGCAACTTCGTTTAGACACACTAAATTTATTCTTCCTTTTTTTTCTTCTTTTTCTTCCTCTACTGCTTCTTCATCATCATCTCCTCCTCCTCCTCCTTTTTCTCCTCTTATCTGACACTTAATTTTTCACCCATAACGTTATTACGACAACAGCAAGATGAGGCCACATACACGAAAAAAAAATTGTTGATTTTGTTGCAACAATCTTAGAAATAGCAACTGAAAAAAAAATTCCTTTTAAATTTTGATAGCAATTTAATTCAAGCAATGTTTTACAGCAGGAAATTGTTAATCGAACAAAACAGTGACTGCTGCTAATAATACTGCTAACGTTGAAGAAGACGACGAAATAAAAAGCTTACAAACTGGAGGAAAATAAACCTATCATTATTTTATAATAACAATTTTTATAACCAATAATATAAAAAATTATTTGTCTATACAAACTTTTTTAGAAGATGAAGCTTTTTTATGCTTAATTTTAAAAACATTTTTCAACAAATTAACTGATTACCATACTGTAACAAGAATGTAGTCAAATTTTATAGCGTCAGCAATTCAGTGATGTATATTGATGGCACAGAAACAATTTTATATGTATCAATTTGGTCGATCGTCGTCACCGTCTTCGTCATCGTCAACAGCAGCAGCGTCAGCATCGACTTCAACCTCACAAAATATTGTTCTGTGCTTAACTAAAATTTTAGCAAAGGCAACGTCAAACATTCAGTTTTGTCCTTTTACGCTTCAGTAAAAGCAACAACCTTTTTCTTTTTCTTCTTCTTTGACTGCTGCTGGCAAACTCAACTGTTTACTTTCTTCACACATATTTTACCAACACTGTCTTGGCTCTCTTTTTTCGTAAACGAAGGAACATTGCAGTGGCAATTTTTTTTAGTGCTTAAACTGAGCTAAACTAAACTAAGTTTATAATCAGTTAAATATTATGCAAAAATGACCGTGAAAAAAGTAGTAATTTGTTAACGACAGTAATATATTTGCCTGGTAACTTGTTGTTGTTGTTATCGTCAAATGTTAATCAGTCAGACTTTTAACTTCACTTTACAATTATACTACACCAAACTTGGTCTATTTTTTTTAGCAATACAGAAAGAAGAAATTTTTTTTTGTCTTCTTCTTGGCTCGATTGATTGTATTTGAATCAGTCTAATTTTACCTGGCACAATAATGTAGTAAATGACTATTAGAAGATTTCTGGTAAATTTTTTAATTTTTTAGAACAACAAGTTTTTTTTCGGTTTCAGAAAACACCAGGCATTTAGAAGCTATATTTAACAGTTGTGCGGTAAACTGCAACAACAACTGTCTGTACCATCTCAATGACTGAGAAGTTTTGCTAAACTTAGTACATTTTATAAATGCAAAAACAAGAAAAAAAAGGTGATTGAAAAAAGAGCTTACTGATATTTTCAAAAATCATTTTTTCAGTTACATAAACATCTGTAAAAAAGAAATTCTGTTGGCCCTTACAGCTCTCATAAAAGCTATGAATCATAATATGTCAGCGTCCATTATCGCCAGGGAAAAAAGTGTAATTCAGCGTAAAAAAATTAGGCAATTCAAACGGCTAAAATGCAACAGTTTTTGCAGAGCACATTTTTTCTTCGTTTCAATTGTTTCAATTAGTGGCATTCATTTTTGAGATTTAACTTACGGCTAGATAGCAACAACAAAGAACTACAATTGCAAAAGAAATAATTCCTTTTTTTTACACTCGTTTTTGAGTCTACTTTTTTTTGCCTTTAAAAATTGAGGAAAATGTCGAAAAACGTGTTAAAAAATGTTGTTTTTGTAAGTATAAAACATCACCAAAAATAAATTATATTATCAAAAAACAGTTTATTTTTTGCAAGTTCTGTCTTTACATTCCTCTTCGTTGTCTTTGTCTTACTTATAAATGAGAAAAAGATTCACAAAAAAAAGAAAAAAACAAGTGAATGTAGAAAGTTTTTTTATCTCAGTACCTTTAGTTTCTGGTAACCGGTAAACCATTTTGTCATTAAACTGTTGACATCCTCACGTAAACGCTGTACGTTGTCCAGTATAGTAAAAATGATTTTTTTAACAGACTTCTGACTAATGACATCAATTTGTTTGAAGAGCAGAAGAAAACCTCAAAAAAAAAAGAAGCCAATAAAGAAGAATGATAAGTGTGGGAAAAAAAGGAAACAAAAATATCAATGGGGAAACAGTAGGATAAGCTAATGCCTTTTTGTTGCTGCATTTACACAGAACGATAGTTCCAATTGCCTGTTCACATCTGAGTCGATTACAATCAATTGCCTTTTTATGCTTTTCACTTACTGTTTTACCCATTTAAAGCTTGTTTCGATCTTTAATACTGCTAGACTTATTAAAATTTTCAGTCTACAATTGTTTTTTTTTCGCAGTTCTACAGACAGAAAAAGTGAAGAAAAAAAATTTGGTAATATTATCTACTTAAATAAAATAGGCATTAACACTTATAACAGTTATGCTGAATCTTTGCTTTTTATTTGCTATACTAATGCTAACAGGCAACTTAGAGCTATCGGTCTTACCTGTATTCATGGTTAATTTTAACTGTTTCCTCTTGACACTTTGCCTTTTCTTCTTCGATTAAAAAACAAGATTTATCAATTATTGAGAAACAAACAACACTGACTATAATTTGTTTCTTCTTGTCTTCTTTCAGCATGAATTGAATAGCTCTTTAGAAAAACTTCTGAAAAAAAAGAAGGAGAAAGCAAATGAGTTTTTTACTTTTAAAAAAATGACAGAAAATAAAACAATAGTACAATAAGCAAATATAGGTGAATCAACAAATTCACTCATCTATTGGTTATTGATCAATTTTAGTGTAAAACACAACAAAAATTCCGGATTTATTCATCAACATCATCACTATTATTACACCATCAAATCGTCAGCGTTGTCAACGGTATCAGCAGTCTAATAGCCGGTCATTATTAGCGACAAAAATAATCATCCAAAATGGTTTTAAGCTATAAAAAATAAGCGAACATTTTCAACAGTAACTCTGAACATAAAATACTCAAATTCTAAATAATTCCAAATTGTAAAAGCAATTCAAAACGAAAAAATTTTACGCTTTTTTCATCTTCTTTTTTTTTCAATTTTTTGTTGCTAACTATAAATAAATAATATATGTAAAAATTTAAGAAGAAGAAATTCTGTGCATTTCTATACTTTTTCCCAATGTTTTTTTTTTATAATTTTTATTTCTACTTCCCTTTTTTTTATCACTTTTTTTTTGCTTTCAAAAGTTATTTGATTTATGATAAATTTCGTTTGGCAGTTACCTCTCGGTACTATTCAACAAAAAAGAAAAGCAGTTTTTTTCTTCAAAAGAAATGCAGTTTTGATAGGAAATATTCTTAAATTGGACCCGGACGCTGAACAGTTGTTGTTACCCTGCCAACAAATTGGTTTTATCTGCCCGAAAATGTGGTTTATTATCAGCAAAACAACTGAATATTTTCGATGTTTTTGGGAGTTAAGAGAAAAAGTAGTAGGAAGACATATAAAAAAAACGAAAATGACGAGAAAAACTTTAGATAAAAAGGCAATGATTGCACCAGTAGTCTTTGGAAGACAACGGATGAGCAGTATTGAATTTCAGGTAACACCAACTGACAGCGATCTGTCAACCAAAGTTGACAATGGAAGCGACAGCGTTATTCGTCGTTGTCAAAATAGCAACTTGTCAAAATATTAGCAATAAACAAATTTGTTTTCTCAATTATTAAGCAGTATTTATGACTGAAAATTAGTTCAAAGCGAGTAAAAATATTGTGAAGAATGTGATATGTCAAACAGTTTAATTCATTTTGACTTTATTCAGTTTCACAATTTTAACTAAAAACTAATGATAAATTTTATATTATCATTTATCTGCAGAACAATTAGCTATACAGTTGTCTAATTTCCCAACTTTTTTTGTGTGTTATAAATTATTAATAAATAGAAGAGAATGAACAGAGATAAACCTGATGTAACTGCTAGAGCAAATAACTAATTGTTGAAAGTATGAAGAGCCAGGAGAAAAATTACTGAAAAGATGATCAACAAATTTGTATAATGTTAAAAGGATGACAACCGCGGTAAAACATCGAACTGCTGACACTTATGCTTAAGCAAAGAAAAGATTAGTTGATTCAAAAAAAGAAGGAAAAAAATAAACTAAATTTTTCACATTTACAACAATTTTTTCTCAGAAAAATCTTAAAATTTTGAGTGAATTAAAAGTGAAAAAAAGTTTAGAAAATTTTTAAGCACAAAGTTGCAGAAATTTCACCAAAAAAAATTTTTTTAATGAAACAATAAAAGATGATAAACTAAAAACAAACAACAGAAAGAAAATTTATTCAAAGAAATAACGATAAAAAAAACTTTATTTTCTTTATCTGCTCTTTTCGTCTTGTTTTGATTATTAAAAGATTCTGTAAATGTTATATTAAAACTTGTCATAAGAATTAAAACAAAAAAAAAAA
>UXUI01010161.1:0-11521 GCA_900576705.1 Enterobius vermicularis
TTTTTTTTTTTTTTTTGCTTTTTGAACAAAAAATTTCAGTTGTTGAGAGGACAGTTAAAACTTTGGTATTCAGTTATCCACAAAACAAAAATAACAGAAAAAAATCGACAAATAGTTTTATTATTTTTTTTTCCGAATGCTAAAAAAATGTCATATAAAAATTTCTTCATTGGTCATCAATCAGTTGAATGTATCATTCAAAATTATAAACAGACATTCAGTTGATACAGTTGTTAAAAATTTAAAAAAAAAATAATTAAAATTTAAAAGAGCTTTTTTTTTTCTTTTTTGGTTCTTCTTTTTTAATATGTTTTAATAGAAACATTGGCGACAATAGCGACATGTAAAAGATTAGTGCAAAAACAAAAAAAGAAGAATGAAAATGATTCAGTGTGATGAAGGAGTAGCATTGAGAAGAACTGTTGTACTAGAATCTTAGTTTCAACTTGGCTCCAGAAATCAGAAGAACGTATTTCGTTTTTTTTTCTTTTCTTCTTTTATCATCAATAAAAATATCATCACACTGTTCCAAACATTTACTGTTAGCATCAAAAGCTTTGTTTTTTTTTTGCACATATATATATAATTAAAAATAACAGAGACTAAGTTCTATCTTTCTTTCTTTTCTTTTCTTTTGAATTGCTCTTTTTTTTTTTTTCAGATGAAATATTATAGCATTTTTTTTTTTTTTGCACTATTTATAGTGTCCTAATAAACAGTGTTATCTTAGTTGGTACTTTTTATGTTCCGTGCAAAATACCCTTCCAATAGTCTACAGAAAAAAAAAAAATGAACCCTAAACTTTTTCAATTATTTTCTGTCTTCACCAGTCGACTTAACAAACTTTTGCAGACTGTACCTTATTTTTTTTCCTTTCTTTCTTCTTCGCCTTTTAATACCATAAATTATTCAATCCAAAGACTGTCCATCCGTTTGTCCTCTTTACAGTAATATATACAGTTTTTTTTATTTATTTTATAAAAACAAAACAAAAAAAAAGGTATATATCATCACTTTTTTTTTCTTTGCTTACTTTATAACTTTTTTCTTCGTTTTTTTTCTTTGGTTCTTTTTTGGACAATTTTACTCTACTAACTTTATTTGAATTGTAAAAAAAAAAGAACAGTACATAGTTATTATAGACGAGCACTATGGAATAACGCGTATCATCCACCCGTTTCTTATCCGATTATTATAGTCGATGGAGAAAAAAAAACCTTTTTTTTTGAATTATTTTTTTTGTTCTTAAAAAAATTAATCATTAGCTGCATTTTTTTTTTTGGCTATGATTTGTTCGAGTTTTTTTTTTTTTTTTGCTGCGAAACAAATGAAACAGGAAAAAAGCAAAAAAAAAGCAATTATAAATTTACCTCAGATATTTGTTGTTTGTTTAAAGGTATTATTAAAAAAAAACCTATTCCATAACTATCAATTAATAACTTTATTACCACTGTCGGCGAAAAAAAAAATAAACACAAAGGTTACAAAAGAATAAACTATAAAACTGTATAGTATGCTTTTTGTTTTTTGTTGTTTCTGATAACAAAAAAAAAAAAGGTGTTCAACAAATAATTCACAAAAATTGTCTTTTAAATGACAACCAAAAGTGATTTTTGTAAATGTGATAGCTCAAAAAAAAATCTTCATAATAAAGATTAAATTATGATTACAATTTCTTCTTTTTGTTTTTTTGTTTTCTGAAATTGTAATATTTGTTAATAATTATATTATTTAATTTTGGCAAAAAAAAACAAAAAATTTATTTTTTTTAAACTATTTGAAAACCGATTGAAACGATTACAGTCATTTTCTGAATTGCAGTTCACCAAAATTAGTATTTTTTTTTTTGGCAAAAAACTATCAGCTTTTTTCCTTATTTACTATACAGACGAAACAAAACTGAAACAAAAAAAGAAAAATTTTCTTATTTTTAACTGAATAATTGTATTTCAAAAATTCAAAATTATTTAACTTTTTTGTTTTTTTGTTGTTTAATAAAGAACGTTGAAGTACTGTTCAGCAACGACAGCAACAAAAAATTGCTTATGAAAATGAACGGTTACCGTTAAAATTACCAGTAAATTTTTTCTGATTAATTCTTTCAGTCGTAAAACACTTACGTGATTTATTTAAAAGTAGATTTGATTTAAAAGTAGATTTATTGTTTTTTGTTTTGTTGTATGTAAAAAATATTAGAAAAAAAATTAATATTAAAAAATACATTGATTCACTGAAAAATGGTGGCAGTCTATTAAGCAGAAATACATTGAAAAATGCAATTAATATAAAATAATACAAAACATCTTTGATTGGCAGTCCAACAGACGGTTAGCAAAAATTTTTATGTATTCTTAGAATTTAGAATTTTTTCTTTCTTAGTTTTTACCTTTAGACTAATATTGTTGTTGTTAAACCGTTGTGTATTGTAATATCTAATCTAGACATCAATCTATAAGTATCAATTTAGCTTAAAGTTTAAAATTTTAGACTGACACTTTACTGCCGACCAGTTGCAACAGTCTATTTGTCTACACAGTAATAATACAAATGTTCTTCGTGTTTCAAATTCAGTAATTCTGCTAATATACGCTTTTTTTTAAAGCTTTCAATTTTTGAACTATTTTATTTTTATCGTAACCTAATTTCTTCTGTCTCTCTTTCCTCGCACTATTCTGCTCTGAACTATACTGTGACAAGTCTGAATTTTGAGCTTAAAGTAAACAAAATATAATAAAAATTTACTAAAGACTTTGGTTACTTAAAACTTCATTTGTTTATGCTAAACCAACTGATTTTGTTACACTCTGATGTTTTTTTTTTGAACGTACAGAATATTCAAAAAAAATGGGTATACATCAAAGCCTAAATCAACATAGTGCATTTGAACCCGACATTGTCTATATTGCTTATAGTTAAAAGCTCTGTTAGCAGTAAGTCACAGTCGTTGGATTCGTTTTTAAAATTACAAAAAAAGAAAGAATATTTCTACTAGAATAATCCATGCACAAATTTTTGAACTGTTGTCTGCCCTAGCCTGTCTAGTATACATCAAAGTGCTTGAGCAATAGTAGCTAAGCTTAAGTTTGATTTATCAACAAAAAACTTGAAATTTGTATGATTTTTGATTATAACCCAGCTAAATTTGTAAGCAGCCTTTTAGCAAAACACACGAACTGTTCTTAGATGAATTCCTCAGCTATTATACCTGATTGATCCTCATCAAAATGTATGATGCTTTAATCGACAAAAATCATTTGATTTTTGGCATGTCTTTTATGTTGGTTCTCTGACGTACTTCAGAAAATGTTTGATAAGTCATCTAGAAAATGAACAAAAATTTAGAACGCATTTTAAAGGTCTAGTAAAGAAATAAATTTTTTTATGGCTACAGTGAGTAAAAGAGATCGTAGAAGAAGAGTAAATAAGAAAAAAGTAATTTGTGTTGCTAATACATGTACTGTTTGTCTCCAATGTAGAAACCTTACTAAGTGCTGTGAAAACAAAAAAATACTACAAATAAATTTCTGTAATATTTCTATTTTCTATAGGTCGGCAGCAGACAGACAATATTCGGTTTTCTATCAATCATATAAGAAACATTTTTGTTATAAAATTTTATCTCATTATGTTGCCGTCTACTACAACTTTTACATAGACGATAGTTCATTGACAAGAAATCAGTCTAGAAATCACTCGGGTACTAATCAGACAACTTTTCAAAGAAAAAGAAGAAATATATAAAATGTTTACAAATGGTAAATAAAATTGCTTGGTATTAATAACTGTACATAACAGTAAAAAATAAAGTTAGTCAATTATTCCAAAGTAACATAGAACATTTCAAAACAGAATAACAGTTGAATAACTGCAATTTCAGTTGACTGCTATAGTATCGCCCAGTTCTTGACTATTATACTTAACATGGAGAAGAAATGCAGTTAAGGCATTGCAGAAGCGTTATTTTTTGAACATTACATACTACAAGATCAATGTATTGACGATAATAGCATTAACAATCCGTAATAATCTTATTTTTCTTTATCATAATACTTTTGGAGAAAAAAAAAGTCAAACAAAAAATAATTACAGTAAATGAAAAACTAAATAAGCAAACGGTCAACAAACTGTCAGATAGAGGAACATAGAAAGCAAAAATTTTGATAGATTTTAATGACGTAATTGTTTGTACAAAATTTTTTAGTTATTTCAAATACTTATTTACCGGCTTTTTTTGTTTGCTTCAATTTAAAAGCAACAGCATTTAGTAGGACTTAAAAACCACAAAAACAGCAGTTGCTTCTGTTGTACAGTTCTTGTTTGTTCTCTATTCAATTCAGTTAGCAAAAACAACTTTTAATCTTGAATAACAATATCAAACAGGATTTGTAGAAATAAAAAGTTACTATTAAGCAACGATACTGCCTTAAATTTAAAAAAAAAAAATTGAATCAAGTAGCGCTTATAGCAGTTATATTGTATAAAATAAGGTTTACCTGGCCAGTAATGTTGTTGTACAATAAACCACTTTCCTTGACACTGAAATTTAATCATCTAATGCTTGTCGAACACATTTTACAGCAACAATTTATTCCTTAAAATTTTGGTCATCTTAAACTTTCCCTTTGAAGTCACAGAAAAATAGAATTGTGCATTAAACAGTTGATAGCCGATAGCCAACAGATAAGCTGCAGACGGTAAGCATAGAGTTAAGCCGGTAGATTGATGCAGTTTTACAAGTGATACGACTTGTACTTTTCATTCTGTTACTTGATCATGTTCTTTTTCTTTTTTTTTTTTCAGTGTAATTGGCTGTGATTTATCGAAATTGACAAATATAGTTGAATTCGAACAAATCAAGCAAAAAAATTATTTAGGTAGAATATTTTAGAAATTATAACAATTGGTAAAACAAGTGGTAAAACATACAGAAAATATAGGTGTGATAAACATATTATAATTGGCTTTATAAATTTATAAAAAATAATGCATATACAAAATAAAAGCAACTTGTAAAAAGTTATTATTGAAATATGCAAAAGTTTTTTGATGTATCCCACATGGTAATCGTCACAAATCAAACAAATTTGTTGAAAAAGACGATCAATAGATCTAATCAATAGAGAACAGAGGAAGGAAATCAATAGAATCAAAATTGATTAAAATATCTCAATTCTAACTTCGAAAAAAAAACATGACTGATATATTTACGTTTCTCCAACAACATCACCTTTTTAAGGTAACAAAAATCAGCAAATCATTACTTCTCTATTACGGTTAAAAGAAACCTTATTCTATATTATAAAAGAACAGAATTCTGCTATTAACTACTGAAAACATCAGTACTATTCAGAAGTCAGCGAGTTACCCAAAATGCGGGAAGAATGTGTAACCAGTTGGCTACAAAAATTATTTTTTTTTCTGCGTTTTGAAACTCTCTGGCAAATAATACTGTTTCAAAATTTTAGCATTTTGCAACACCACGTCTTTTTTCAGCCCGGGAGCAATTGCCGTTTAAATTTCCTGCGGTTACTTTGTCATGGTACAGCGGTTAACAAGTTTCTGATGTCTTCAGTGGCCCGCTGGAGTGCAGACTCGAAAAAGCAGAAGGTGATTTCTGGTATGATTTATATAAATTTATTACAGTTTCTTCCTTTTCCTGTGTACTAATTAATTACGGCAGCTAATCTTCGAGAACCATTACTACCAGTCTTACTGATAACAAAAACAGTAGATCTGCAGTGCTTCAATTTCGTTAAAGATTCTCGTTATTTAACACGTATAGGAAGAGGATATTTGCTGACCTTTAGATAATCGGCACAGAAAATTTGGCTGATAAATACAGAAGAAATTTTCCAAAAAACTGCAAAAAAAACAGCAAAGAAAGTTGAACAGTATCAATGTGGGAAACATCGATATAAGACGATGCAGCAGTAAGAAAATAAGATAGAAGATCTATTTTCATTGTATACACTTGTATTTTATTTGAAATGATTTTTTCTTGTTAGCTTTAATATAGTCTACCATATCGTTGAAGCCTAATTTGGTAAGTGATGTTGGTATGACTTATTGACGTAGCGTCCTCCTTCTTAACAAAAACCACTGTTTGAGAATAACTGATCAAAATTTATCGCTGCCAGCATTGTTAAAATCAGCCTCTTTCAGATTTGAAAGATGTTCAACTGCTTGGACTGTCAATAGAATCTGATGACAAAACAAGTCCTTCCAGTGATTTATATTGGCAACTAAAAGACTTCAGCTATTTAATACCGCCAGTTAACAATTGTAAGCTGGTAACAGGTAACGCTGTAACGTTAAAATTAACATTTTGATGAAGAAAAATTCTTGCAATAATTGTGCTGAATAAATCAAGTTTTTTTTTGAAACTTCAGTTGTTGTAACTTCAACACCCGTTAGGTTTGAATCTCGTATTGAGAAAAGGTAAAAAATATGCTGGTTACTGGCGGCAGCAAAATTGGCTAGTTGTCTCTGTTTGGAGTGATTGTCAATCTATGGAATTCTGACAGCGGTAACTTTACATAATTTTTCAAAAACATTATCGTTGCTTAAGACTAAAACTGAAATTATTTTTTTCAGGTAAAATTAAACGTTTTATCTTAAGAGACTGCGTTTTTTACTTTTCTCAACGGCCGTACCTGCCCACCGGTAGAATTATTCTCTGGCAACAGTTGTGTTTCCGGAACAAAACACCACAAAGAAGAATTAACGATGACGGTAGAAACAACAGCAATTTGCCAATTAACCTCCAACAAAAATGAAAAAAAATTTTAATTTCATTACACTGTTGAGCAGCACAGTTTGTAGAAAGCTCAAGAATACAGAAGTTTTTGGTGTCACTGGAACTGGACAACTTGGTTGGTCGTTGTGGTAGTCTTGATTTGCCTGTAGATTTTAAATGGTACACTTTTTAAACTCAAAGATTTAAGTTCAAACGCCGAAAAAGTAACGAAATTTAATGGCGCACTGATTTGAAGTAAAAAGTTGCTTATACTAATTCCTAGCACTTTTTTGACCAAAAGGAAAACAAATGAAAAACAGCTGCTAACTGATGTGGTTGTATAAGACACTAACGAGCAAAATTTCTGGTACGATTCTCTAAGCAGGATACACTGACCTCAGGAGAACAGCAAAGACTTGTATTTGCTTGAATGCTCTACAACAAACCGCTACTCGCCGTACTCGACAAAGCAACCGGTAGTGTTGGCGTGGATACCAAACGTCTTATTTATCGGCTGCTCCAGCAGGTCATTTCAAAACAGCACATTTGGAAGTTGTATTTTTTTGGTGACAGATACTGTAGGGAAGACGTTTTAATTGAAATCAGATTGTCGGTTTTGAGCGTTTCCTGAAATTTTTAACTTCTTTTTGCCACAGTTGTTGACCGATATTTATCTATTTCACAGAATTGATTGTTTCATTCAAATAATAGTTTCCATTGACTTCAGGAAAATATAACCTATGCTTTTGCTGGACATCGGCCAGGATTAGCTTTGTATCATGACATCCAATTGGATTTGGAATGCAACCAGAAATACAGTGTTAAGACGACTCAAAAAAGATTCCGCTTGCTCTGCTCTACCCGGCATTTAAGGTGTGCTTAAACTGGCAGATTATTTTCTTCAACTTAAACAATTATTCTCTTATCTGTATGTTGTGAGAGTTATATTTAATGCTATTCAGTGGGCAGTTTTTAGTACCAAGAAATGGTTCAGAACTTTTTTTACAGACGAAGCTTCTTTTAGATGTCTCATGAAATCCTATATGGTAAAAATGAAACCACTTGTTGGTGCCAAATAAGAAAAATACTATTATTCATACAGCTGTAACAAATTCGTTTTTTTAAAAAACAGTAAGATGCGAAAGGTCAAACGCATTATAAGCAAAAACCTTAATTTACCTATGTAGTTGAGCAAATCTTTCCATAAACCTTTTTTTAAGGTTTTAAAATATCGTTGTTACAGAATTAAAGCAGAATTAAATCATTTACATGGAAAAAAGAATTAAAAAAGTGCAAGAATTTCAGTTTGCTATGAAGAAGAACAAGATTTTCTGATTGATTTGATCTTGACAATGACTGATTATGCTAATTATAAAAGTAATTAACAAATAGTTTAAACGCTGATGTAAGATCTTTAAAACTCGGGTTTTAAAATGTTAAGCAATGTGACAAATCCTAGCTTCAAAAAATGCCATTATCTAGTAAAGCTTTTGCAAAAGCCTAATATCAGAATGAGATGTGCAAATTTTACAGTGCTGTTGTTGAGGTTTTCGGATACAGGTAATATCAGAGAAATGAACAAATGTTGCTAATGCAGAAGACAGTAAACTGAAATGCTTTTTCTTTTTAGCTGATAAATTACCAATACCGTTAACAGCAGTTGCGTATATTGATACTACCCTAATTTATTTACGTTTATAAAACTTAATGCAAAAAAAAGTACGAAAAGAAAATTATTATAACATCTCTTAATTATCGAGGAGCTCTGGTTATTGTCGAGCAGCACACAAAACTTGATGAACGACCAGATAATTTTCAAATTGCTAGACTTTATCCGTAGCACTGGCTAACAAATAATTTGAAATTTTTCGTTAACATAGTGTCTTTTAGTGAAAATTTTAAAATAAAGTCACGTACCCTTTAACAAATAGTGTTTGGCAGCCCGAAAAATGAGCACCAAAGAACGGAAAACCAGTGCCGCTAATTGTTTTCCCACCTTTTACTTTCTTGCCAGCGCCTTATAAAATGATTCAAGCGTAACAGAAATTTCATATGTAAGACTTTTTGTCTATATCTAGCACAAACAATGTTTAAAGATACGAAGATTTAGGTAAACCAAGAAGCAATACATCCCCCGTGAAGCTCAAGCTGGTCAAATCAGTAAGAGTAGTTTGGCAATCGGTCAACTAGTTACGTCTTAGTAATATCGCGGTTTTCGGTATCACCAAAAACTTCAGCAGACTTCACGAAAATATTTACACATCATATATTTTAATTAACTACAATTATCCTACATTTGTTAAGTTATTCAGCCTCAATTTGATCAAAAATTTTTTAAAGTCTATTTTTAGCTGTGGAACGCAAGCAAAAAAAGAACTTTTTAAACTTGCTTTCTAAATTTAGCAGCTCTTAGAATTTAGAATTAGGGAAATTTCATAACTTAGTGATTCAGCTCTAAGTATGTATTCACTTTTATCAAAGCGCATAAAAACCTGAACAACAAGTAGGGACAAAATACAGAGATCAAAAATTAAAATTTTTTAAGCACTGGTTTCTAAGAAAATCGCAGACTGAGCTCAAAAAAAGAATTTTGGGCTTTGCAAGAACTTTAGTCTCACTAAAAATCTAAATCTCTTGAAGCATTAGTTTTAGTAAAGATTAAAATTTGGCATCACTGGCAAAGCCTAAGACTGAAAATACATTGTAATGCTGAGCTGAAAAAATGTAACTAAATTTGAACCTATTGATACTTATAAAAAATCTTTGCTTACGAAGAAGTTGTGAGAAATCGTTTATAATCGGATCTGATAAAGCAGTTTGATAAGTTTTATATACACACGTGATTAAATAAAAAATAATGTTTTGGAAAAATAGATTTTTTGTTGTGCTTGAAACCTGTTCATTTGCATCAATGACCAACGTAATGACATAGATATCCCCTGATAATGTTGTAGGTAAAGTTGATTTGACAAATTAAAAAAACTAGAAGAGATTAGTGACACAGCTTTGATAAAAGAAACAGGTGCTGGATTTTTAGTAACTGAACTATCTCATACAATTCCAAATCACTTGATGGTTTACTCTCTGGTCGACAGCAATTTCAAACAGCAATTTGCATCCACTATAAAAATTATATATCTTCTACAGATTTTTGTTCTGCTAACTGCCAGCTGCTCTTCTGTGGTTTCTGTAGATGTTTGATTTTAATGAGCTGCATTCACCTACACTTTGCCGTTCTGTCTTGTAAAAAGCTATCTATATCGCTTTTCGGTAGCCTTGGTTAGTGTGATATAAGTTTGTGACAGTAAACTCAAGTCTTACTTACTTGTTTTAGAATCTCAAACTTTAGAGCTCAAGCTTAACAGAAAGTCATAACAGAAAATCATATTTTAACAGAAATACCAAAGGTGAGTGTGGTTGAAAATATATACTTTATTTGCTAAATCATATTGCATAGTTCTGTATTGGTCGTTTAAGATGGTTCCATTTTAAAAAAATTAAAGAACAGCATGTGAATAATTAACTGTCAGAAAGCAGTGAATCACAAACATATATTTAAATGATGGATCACCAAAAAAAATATTTATCTTGCTATTTGTTAGCATAATTTCCAGAACATATTTCTTGCGCTTTTTAGCTGTTTTTCAGCGCAGTAACAACTCCGAATAAATATGTAATTAATTGAGTGATGACATGTAGAAATGTGAGTGAGAGATGGATTTATGTCAGATTGTTGAATAATCACTACACAGACCAATTCTTCTCTTTACACTCATTTGAAAGCGTTCTCTGTCAGAAACTACCAGACTATGTTTTTAAATCAAGAATTTTGTGCGAAACAGAAACAAGTCTTTGTTTTGTATGTTACCTCCTCAGTAATTGTTAGTTAACACTTTTCTCGAATTCTGACATTTGAAGTCACGCTTTTACAAAGTGTAGTTATCACGTGGTAACGTAACACTTAAGTTGTTCATTATGCAAGGAAATTAGTTACTTTTTGAGCCGATTATTTGGAAACCTAAAATAGAGACGATTAAAGCAGAAAACGAAGCTTTCGACAATTACTCATGCTAAATTTTCTCTGTTACGACTTCGAGAATAACTATAGTTTCAAAAAAATTGCAATTGTTTGTGCTAGCAAACATTCTAAACTTAATTTTCAAGTAGAACAATTTTAGTGAAACACTGAATTTCTGTTAACCAGTGCTGCAATAAATGTAACGAACTTTGTAGATCTTAACAATTCAGTTAGAACTGTTTTTTCTGCACTGCTGAACTACTTATAAAGCCTTTCAAATTATGTGTATTTATTCTAAAAAAAAAACAAATATAATTTAGCAGATGATAGAGATGATAGGTATTTCATCTCATTTTATAAAAGAAGTTTCTTTTTACAAAATACTTGCTCGTTTTTTGTTGGAGTAAAGAGGATAAAGAAATTATTATTTGCGCAATAATCACACAGTGTAGGGAAATAAATACTGCAATTTAAAGAAAAAAAACAGTATATGTTCATAACCGGAATTTGATTTGTCATTTTCAGCGCTACATAAACGACATTTATAATCAGCAAACTTTGATGCTTTTTTAGCTGGAATACTGCAATAATGTTCTTTCGTGAGCTGGAATAACATGTAGAAAAGAAAAATTTAGATTAAAGAACTAAACGAGCAAGTTGCTTAAGTTTTGTCAGGTATGTATTTGTGTGTGTGCGTAGCAAAAAGTTAATCACAGCGGTATAAAGATGACTTCAGCAAGCAAAATTGCATGTTTTCTGTTTTTTTT
>UXUI01010167.1:316-12850 GCA_900576705.1 Enterobius vermicularis
GCTTCTTTTTCTTTCTGTATGATTACTGAGAATTTGTAAAGAAAGTAGAAAAGCTTAAAAATTCCTAACTGCTTATCGAAAAGTCTAAAAATTTAAGTGCAAATTATAAACAGAAATTTTTTTTTTTTTTTTTTAGTTATCGATTTATAAAACGTTTTCTTATCAGCAATAATCTTATTTCTGTAGCTGAAAAAGAAGCATAAATTTTAAGTTTTACTGGAATTAGTGTTGGTCATTGTGGCAAAACCAAGAAGCGAAGAAAGTAATTAAGAAAAAAAAAGAAGTAAAGTAAAAATTTATTGTAAAATTTGATTTCAATTTTTCTATCTTCTAATTAATATTTTTACTAATATTATTCTTATTACTTCTAATTTTCTGAATACTCAACTGATTTATTCCTGAAATTTTGCAGCTAATTAGAAGAGTGATCGTTTTATCACTACATAAAGTAGTTACAACAAAAAAAACATCATATACTTTTTGTTAGTTTGAATAAGACATACTGACTAAAAATATTTTTAACCTGAAACATACAGCTGCACTGTAATTATCATCAACAAAGTAACTGTAATTAGCATAAGCTTTTGAAAGAATCTGTAGCAGCGATCAATTAGTGGTTGGATATCTGACTGTATTCCACCGGAAGAAAGGACTGTATAGTAAAAAATGTCATCTAAACGCGAATCAGTACGGTTGGGATTAGCGGTTATCGGACTAGTTTTAGGTCTTGCAATTCTGGGTGTTGGAATTGCTATACTTGTCAAAGTTTACAAGAATGATGGTAATTTTACTCGAATATTCCATTCTAATTTTTTTATAACATTAAAAAAATTTGGCTTTTTGTCTTCATTTCATAACTATACAGCATTTAATAACTGTTTAGACCTTTAAAGTTGTTTCAAGTAAATTTTTTTTGCTTCTGTAAAGTTGCAGCAAAAAAAATTTTGGAACTAAACTTGAACCAAAAAGTAACTAAAAAATCTTAAAAACATTTAAATACTGCAAAAGTATCTTAACTGTGAACCTATCTTAAAAAATTGTAATTTAAGTATATGTTTTTTTTTTTTGGCTATATAACTGTTAACTGTAATCAGCAAACACTTTTAAGTTAGAATATTTACTAACGTTATTTGTAGATTAAAAAAGTGAAATTATTCTAATGTTTTTTAGACGAAACTACGGCAATAATTGTTACACCCTCTGTAAATCCTAACAATCCGTCGGTCATCAGTCCATCTGATCCGAAATATCAAGGATTCCAAAGTGCTGCGCAAAGATTAAAGGCGGTGATGAAGTTGAATGTCAACCCTTGTGAAGATTTCTACACGTTTACGTGTGGTAACTACGATGGTCATTTGGGATTTGATACGCTTCAGCAGTTAGACTACAGCATCATGAAAACCAGACTGGATCAAATAAAGTCTACATCATCAAGCGTTAGTAAATGAAAACTGTTTATTGAACTTGGTTCAAAATTAATACCGGGCAAAAATCTTTTTTTTTACGTCTTCTTATCAAGAAGCTAAAAGAACAAATCAATTTCAAAAAAAGCTGTTTTACATATTGCAGTTCCGCAATATAATTTTCTACCTCTACTCTATCTCTCTAACAATCGTTGAAATTGCGTACATGAGTGCTTTCCATGAAAAAAAAAAAAAAAGAAAAAAGTTTATTGTACTGTCTTTTTTTGCAGCTGATAAAGCCGCTAGCTCAAATGGTGAAGTACTATCAGAAATGTCTAGACACCGACCCATCGTCTAACCGAAATAATGCAACCTATGTAAAACAATTAATCAGCGACTTTCTGAAGGTCACCGGAATACCGTTTCCGTCAGTCGACGGAAAAAGCTTGAATGCAATTAGTAAGGAACAGTTCGGTAAAGCAGTTGGTTATCTTTGGGGAAGAATGAACATTCCAACCTTTTTATCACCATGGGTAGACACAAACTGGATAGTGCCGAGACGTGGTTATGTTCTTTTGCTTGACCAGCCAACTTTGATTTACGGGAAGAACTACTACTTGAGAGCATGGAATCAGACCGAGGAGGAATACAGAAAAAAGATTACCCATGTTTTGAAAGTGCTAAATCCTGGCGTATCTAATGATGTTTTGACCAAGGACATTAATTCAATTATTCAGCTGGAAGATACAATTGCTCGCAACTTTTTGAACGCTGAAGCACTGAGACGTCTTTATGCAAGGCAATTCAACATGTATACAACAAGTGTCGCAAGCTCTGAATTTGAGTTTATTGACTTTCCAAGTTTGCTAGCAGAATTATCACACTACGGTGACAGTAATGTCAAAGACAGTTTTGCTTCTTCTAGTTTTAAATTTATTATCCAAGAGCCTGAAATGTTGAAGAATATGGGGAAGCAAATTATGGCTAGAACATCACCATTTGACCCGAGAACGATTGCGAATTATTTCAATATACGACTTGTCCTAGACAATTACAAATACATACAAGATGTAATCAGGCAATTTAAAAAAAATTGCTTAATTAGCTTTCAAAAAACGATAATAATTTTAAAAATCACTTTTTTAAACCATTTGTTCTTCTTCTTCACTTGTACACCTCAATGTTATAGTCATCGGAAGGAGTTCGCTGGGATTATACCATCAAATTTCCAAAGTTTGGGCAGCGAAAAGAATATTGGCGCCGTCCGCCATCGTTGAAACCAGTCACCGATGAAAGAGCGTATGATTGTATAGATGCAACTATGAACAATCTACAGTATTCAAATGCACGAATTTTCTTGGAAGCTGCTTATCCAAAACAGAACGATCGAGTATGGATGAAGTCTAATAATATATTTAAGCTAATCACATCACCTTAGATTTGTTTGACATTGAACACTAAAAAGAAAATGTGTTTATAAATATTTCTCTAAAAGTCATTCGATTTGTTCGGCTTAGCTTGAAGAACTGTTTAAAAACTTACGCTTGGCTAGATACAGCTTGTTCTATGTAACGCATTTTCAGGATCTTTTGAGAAGCAAAATAGCTGAACTGACAGAGACCATAATGGTATCGTTTAGAGGGATGTTAGATCAGTTGAGGTGGATGGACGATTCGACCAAGTCAGGAGCGTACGATAAAATAGATTACCTTGTTAGGTTAGTGTAATAATTGTTTTTTCAAAGCTTAATTTAGCATGGTTCAGCAGTACAGGCTTTCAAATGTCTCGCGCAACGCAGCCGTTTGAAAAGAACGTAAGGATAAACGAGCCAATTAGTAATCTACTTTACGATTTCAGTAAAAGCTATTTTTCCAGGAATATGGCTTATCCAGACTTTATAGTCAACGACACACTTTTAACACAGTATTATCAAGAAATGGAACTATTTGAAGACACTGACACTCTTAAAAATATAGAGGATAAAATATTCAGATGGTCTATGTGGAAAACTCTTTCAAGGTTAAATCGACCTCAGTATCAGCGTGATCATTTTGACTTGCCACCAGGTCTCGTTAATGCGTGGTACTTAGTAAGCCATTTTTTTCGCCTTCTTTGGAAATTTTGTATGATACTTCAGTAGACAAGTAAAATCTGGATTTGTTTTTCCATACTGTGATAAGCGTATGACTGGCTAAACTACGCAAGGAGGTCCAAGAGTCTGCAACTGCGTTTTTGTTACAGTTCGATTTTTACAGCCTCAGCTTAACTCACTTACTCTGCCATTGGGAATCCTAAATGAACCGTTTTACAACATGAATTGGCCAAGCTCTTTGAATTATGGATCACTCGGTGTTATCGCTGGTCATGAACTCACTCATGGTTTTGATGATGAAGGTGTTCAGTGGGATGGGGTTGGATCGCTGAATCAGTGGATGGAAAACAGTTCCTATAGTGAATTTCAAGTCTGTGCTTAAGATTTCACTCCAGTTCATATTGAGCAAAAATTGATTAGTTACTGCAGTTAAAATGAAGGTTTAAGGCGATGGCAAAGTGTGTGATTGATGAATATCATGGGTTCTGTCCTCCTAAAATGCCATGTTTGGATGGAGAGCTTACTCAGGGAGAAAATATTGCAGACAATGGAGGTTGAAATCTTATTTATTTTAATTTATCTTATTATGCTTTTTCCAAGGTTATCAAAGATGAAAAGCAAAAATATGCAAATCAGGATTTAACTGTCTTGTTAAATAGGTATTCACGCAGCGTACCGGGCGTACAAAAACTACGCTAATTTGTATGGAGAGGAACCACTATTAGATGATCAGGCACTGTCGCAATTTAGTCATGATCAACTGTTTTTCATCGGTTTTGCTCAAGTTTGGTGTGAAAGTAACAGAACAATGTACGGAACCCTGGAACACGATCTTACCAATCCACATAGTCCATCAATATTTCGTGTTCTTGGAACTGTCCAAAATTTCCCAGCATTTAAAAATGCCTTTAACTGCCCGTTGGGTGCAAAGTATGCTCCAGAGAAGCACTGCAATGTTTGGGTGTCGAATGTAACTGACGGTAGTGATATACTTGTAAAATTTTTTCCAAACACAGTCAGTAACATCTGTATCGCATTTTTAGCAAGTTGTCAAACAAAAGAGCTTGACTGTAAACTAATTTTTGCTTTAAAACAGATTACGGGATTCCACCTAGTCGACCTTCGAAGAAGGTGTTAAACGTACCAAATCCAGTTCAAATTCAACCGGATCATCAAAGCTATAAAGCATACGCTAAAGCTGTAACGTATCTACAAGATTCAATGGACTTGACAAAAGACCCGTGCAATAACTTTTACGAGTATGCGTGCGGAAACTACAAATTAGAAAAAAGTTTTGCCGTTATGAGAAAAAATAATTATCGTATTATGGCCGAACAGATGGAGAAGAGCATTTACGATGAACCTCATGTACGCTTTAACTAACTTTTATTTGCTAAGAACGTTCCATTTTTGCTTTTAATAACATCTTAATTTCCCTTTCAGTTATTACTGAAACAAACGATTCATGTGCCTTTTACAGTTCATTTTTTACAGACCCCAAAAGCGTTAGTCAAAACCAGACGGTTTTATAACAAGTGTAAAACAACTCGACAAGACTACAAAAATCAAATAGCGAATGGTACCGCAATAAAAAAAATTATGGACAACTTTTCAATAGCCACTGGGCTGCAGTTTTCAATGATAACTGCACAAGGCGAAGATGTAGTTTTTGATCTTACACCAACTAAAATTGGCCAAGCGCTTGGATATCTTAGTCGGAGGGGCGTAAACACGTTGTTAACACCGATGGTTGATACGGACTGGCCCAATCCAAAAAATTATAAGTTCTTTTTGGATCAAAACACTCTTTACTATTCGAAGTCATACTATAAAGAAGAGGCATGGAACACCATAAAAGATTCGTACAAAACAAGTGTTATCGATTTGTTCAACAGCTATTCGAGACTATTATCAAAGGTATCAAAATTTCTCATTTTCTACGTTGCCTATTTCCCCTTTCCCGTTTACCATTTTCACGGCTCACAACGTTATTTTTATATATTTATCATGGAATAGTGACACCTGTTGTGATTAGTTGCAAGAAAACAATTTCCCCTTTTCTTTTTAATGTAATATACATTTAGTCATCTCTTATGCTACAATGCCTCCATCCCGTAGGGTAAATGTCTTATTTGGAGACAGCAAAAAAAAGGAAATTTAAACTTGAAAAAGCTCATTTGCACTGGGACTAAAAAAAAAATTTATTGTTTTATTCAGACCTCGAAAAGATCTAAATTTTCAAGAAATTTACGGGTAGTCTCGCTTGCTTCTTTTCAGAAAAATTTAAATCAAACCATCTTGGAACATGATGTTGAAAAACTATTGAATTTTGAAAAAAAGCTTGCATCAGCGACATACAGTACTGATGATACCACTAGAAGAACCTATAAACGATCGCTAAATAATTACACTGAGGGGTCGTCTGACAAGTATAAATTTGTTAACATAACAGCATACTTTGAAGCCCTGTCGAAAGGCTATTCGGAGTTGACCGTCTACTTCTCTGAACATATGTTTGACTTCTATGTAATGGAACCGGATAAAATTGCTAAACTAAGTGGAGATTTTGACAATATGGACAAGTCAACAGTGGCAAATTATTTGAACTATAGACTTTTAATCGCATTCAGCGACTACCTACCCGAATATCGAGCCAACAATATTGTGTTTAAAGAAGATAACTTAGGCCGACGACGTCGCGGCAGAATCTTTGCCCGTAACTTTGATCTTGTTGACGCTTTCTACAATGAAGTTCCGCTTCAGTGTGCTTATGAAACACTGAATTTGATGCAGTATGCAAATGCTCGATTTTACATCGATTACCTATATCCAACAGAGGCTGACCGAGGAAGAATAAGAAAGTAGAAATTACGTTTTTTTGTAACTTTAAAAAAATAATTAAGTTTTGTAAAAAATGTGTAATTAGAGAGCTTAGTGATGGTTTGCTCTGTTTGTAGATCTCTGCAAAAAAACACAATCTTTGGTTTTCAATTTTGAATTCCTTTCAGCGGAACTGACGTGTTAGTCAGTAGTATACTAAATGCATTTAATGGAATGCTTCTACAGTTGCCATGGATTGACAAAGAGAAAACGCTTCCCGAAGCTGAAAGAAAAATTAGTGATCTGCAGAAAAATTATGCATTCCCAGACTTTATCGTCAATGATACTAGACTAGATGCGTATTACGAAAAGATGGCATTACTCGATACTGACAGTTACTTCGATATGCGTGAAAAATTAGACGATTTCAACTTTCAGCTATTATACAAGACATTACCTGGAAATGATCCTGTTGATCGTAAAGACTTTTTGGGTCCACCGGGAACAGTGAATGCGTGGTATCAAGTATGAATGGCTTAAATTTTTTACTTCTCATTCACTGCCAAATTTAGATGCACCGGATGTCTTTAGCTTTCGTTATCAATACACTATAAATTACATATTGACTTTTAAAAGTTTCAGGTAGAAAATTAAATCGTTAATGTGAAGTTAAATTTAGCCGGAGCTGAATTCCATTACTTTCCCAGCTGGGATATTAATGACACCGTTCTTTGACCTCAACTGGCCCGCATCTTTAAATTACGGTGGAATTGGCGTAGTTATTGGACATGAATTAAGTCACGGTTTTGACGACGAAGGTGTTCAATGGAACGGTGACGGAACATTAGTAGACTGGATGTCACCTGACGCGCATTACAAATTTAACCTGATGGCAAAATGTGTACAAGATGAATATAGCGGATTTTGCCCTCTAAAAAACACCACCTATAATCCCCAGTGTGTCAATGGAGATAATACACAGGGTGAAAACATTGCCGATAATGCAGGTTTCTATCATATCTCTGTTTGAAATCACACAAAGGCTTACTTTTTGCAAGATTACAATTTTGTTTACCCGTTAATTTTTTAAAGACTTTTAACTGGGAAGTTTTTTGCACATAAGTCTGTTTTAAATACCTGGTAACCTTTACGAGTTACACTACATAGAAAACCATGACATACGAACTTAATCCTTTTAACTATTTAGGGATCCATGCCGCTTGGAACAGCTATAAAGACTACATTGCACTCCGTGGGCCTGACCCTCAGCTTCCAGATAATACACTGGGACAGCTAACGCACGACCAACTCTTCTTCCTAAGTTTTGCTCAAGTTTGGTGTCAACGACCATCATCCACCGAAGCGCTGTATACTCAACTTATGACAGACCCCCACAGTCCATCAAATTTACGCGTGCTCGGAACCATTCAAAATTTCCCAGCATTCCGTACTGCATTTCAGTGCCCCCGTGGGTCAGTGTACTCGCCAGAAAAACACTGCTCTGTCTGGGTTCCAGAAATTGTCAGTTAGCTAAATGTTTCCCTTCAGTTCTCTTCCTAGCAGATCCTTCGTTAGTCCTTCTAGTCCTCGAATTTTCTCGAACAAAATGTGTACTTACAGCTAAAAATCAAATTAATCATAAGATGGCGCAATACTGGATACTTTTGCCGCAACTCTCACCGTGCTCCCAGACATTCCATTTACATTTATTTCTCCCATCAAAAATTTTTTTTTATTATTCTTTTTAAACTCATTATTATAATTATTATTGATATTGTCATTTCGCACTCTTATCCTTTTTTGTAGTAATTTCAAAATAACCGTTGACAAAACAAACAAAAATTCCAATTTTCCGACTTTCGTGCAGTGCACTAATTAAAAGTTTGTTTAAGTTCTTAGCAGCATACTGCAAATTAATTTATTTTACCTGAGAACAATGAAACTGCTCATGTAACTCTTCATTATCTGCACGAAATGTTTCGAGAAAATCAGTTACCAAATAATCAGTATCAGCTGTGCAGTATCAAATTTCTGCTGGTTTAATCTGGTTCTTCTAACATTTCTCGGCGCCGTTGTCTAAAACCCTCCTATTATGTGGTGTTACTGCGCTTGTACGTTCTTCTTATTTCACCAATTACTGTAAAGCCCATTTTTTGGTAATAAAATCTAGAATTATTAGAAATCTGAGACAGTAGATGCCCCAAATAAACCTCCCAGACTTCCCTATTTGTATAGATAAAACAAGTGACAGGACCAAACGTAGGCTACCGGAAATCTCCTGATTGAATTATAGACCTCTTCAGAAAAGTTTACTCAAGAAATTTTCAACGCGTATTACGATGAAAGACTGCTTTCACCAGTAATCTTGACTACTGGTTTGGGTGCCTTATTAAACAGTCTACTGAAATGCAGCGCTCACTACCAGCAAAATTAAAAAGAATATGGTTTTAAAGTAATCTACTACTTTTCCTGCATCCAAAACGAAGGTTTAAATTTTGTCACCAGTATTAGCACCAGTTCTTGAATAGTTAACTTGTAAACTCAACAGTCTTAATCCATAAACAGCAAAAGCAACAGTGAACACCTTCTTAAAACTCCGCTCATACACACTCATCTAACTTCTAGTTACAGCTGCCCTACGCAAAAACGATATCCCGCCGTCCTTCCCCACAACTGTCATCAGTAAGTCAATAACTCCATGACTTATTTGCTAGACTTCTAAAACAGTTCCCTCAACCAGCTAAAAATTTGCCTCTTTTAAATGATAAAAGATCAAATTTCAAAATTTAGAACCACCTTGCACAACAAAGTTATAATCGACTCCACTCAACCAGCTCAGATTGCCGCTAATTTACCAGCACAAAGAGCAGCCAAGTTAATTAATTTTTGAGCCTCACGTTCACTTACTGGTGCTTATTACAGCATTTTCGGTTCGCACTTTTGTCCCGTTTTTCCGTTGCAAAACCTAAACCTCCATCTTGTTGTGCCAATCCTCTGCACAAATCCGTTATGGTGAATTCACTCGTAAAATGTCTTCGAAAAGTAGAAAAATCAGTGCCCAACAACTGTTCCAACGCTAAGGTTCATTAAAAATAGATAATAAATTGAAAATAAATTTGGACCGACAGATTCAATAGTAACCGATAAATCTGTACTCAAATAAATCTATCAACCTCTTGCATTCCTCTGCTTAGTTTAACCAAGCACCCTGTACAGTAATCCTAACAAAGCCCGAAAACGCTTAGGCTCCTCGTAAATCTAAATGCCGAGTCACTAAAGGAGACTAAAGCTGCCTAAGCGCCTAGAAAACAGCACATCCCCCTTGCTTACTCTTCACGTACAGGCATTTATGAGTGTTGACAAGAATTATGAAAAAGCCTCTCAAATTAAGTAAGGCTGAGCATTTAAATAATAAACAAGTTTTCTTGACCCATAGCTCTAATTCTGCAAATACGATCAGTAACAAAAATTAACAAAAATGGCAAATTATTCACGGCCATAGATACGTTACAAAATACGGAAGTAGCATTTAGAAAGACGCAAAGAAATGACTGAAGAAAAATAAAATCCAACAAAACGAAAAATAAATAAAAAATTAGCACCAGTTTCTGATAAAAAGCATCGTCACAGTTTAAAAACCGAAACTAAAAATGAAAAATAATTAACGTCATAATTTCTCAGTGTTTAGCGCCAAAGGCAACCATACATAACAGAAGAAAAACAAAAAAATAAAATAAACTTTTCAAAAAAAAATATTAAAAGTGGCTCAGCAAAAACCCTAATAAGCTATATTAACTAAACTTTATAACAAAACAACAGGCTTTTTCAAAGAGTTCACGTTCTTCAACAGTAAGTGATGAAAGTGTAGCAATGTGGCCGCCGCCAATCATACCAAATTCCATACAGAGTTTAGCCTAAAACAAGTCCATTACTTAACAAGATTCTAATGTGAATATTTTTCAGATTAATTATTTAAAATGAAAATACCTTTGCTGATTCGCATATATGAGCAATAGATGAGTTTTCTTTCAAATTTACAACCATCGTCCCAACAGCTAATAATGTTACTGGTACCTTGAACTCACCGAACGCTGTTATAAAAGTACCTTGCTGAGTACCATAGCCTGTGACACTTTGAGTTTCTGTATAAACAGTGAATAGTTGCTCTTCATGCGGTTCTACAGCGACCTGCAAAGCAGAAAGTGGTATAGATCGCTCCAATAAAATCGCTCTTTAAACGGCGAAATATCGAACGCAAATCACTTGACCAAAAGTTTTAAGTATGTAACGCTTAACAAATTTTCCAGCTTATTCCAATAATTTAAAATCCTGTTAAACCTAACAAAGATCTAAACAATCTAGAAAAAAACCATATAACCTGTATTCCTTCATTTCGAGCAATCAACTCTACGTTAATCAAATTAACATTTGAAATTCCTTTCGCATGCAAAATACCAATCGCCGCCGCTGCACTTAGTGTTTTTTCCAGTCCAACAACGTCTGCACAATATAAAGATTAATGTCTTCATCGTACATTTAGCTTATTCAAAAGATACAAGTTGCTAAGCTAACCTGATAAAAGTCCGTCAGCTGGATATTTTACAGTCATTTTGCTGCTTTCAGTTGACACTGTTGAGGCAACACGAGCCAAAACGCTGATAGCACGAACCCAAACCGCCACTGTTTTGCTGGACACAGCATTTAACATAGGAGCATTCAGCTTAAAGAACAATAAATTTCAATACAGATTCATCCATTCATTAAAAAATTTGTCTTAAACTTTGGCATATATTAGTTACAAAAATAAAAAATTGAAAAAAAAAAAAACAAATAGAAGCTTTAAAGAGAAAAATTAAAAAATATTCTTACAACTCCTGGAAAGCCAAGCCCATTGTTAATTGCAATAATGTTTTCTGCAACCTCCCTACCAACTTGACGTTGAGCCTCGACAGTGCTTGCACCCAAATGGGGCGTGCAAATTACCTTGGGATGTTCGACAATTTCTCTGTACGTTGGGGGCTCCTTAAATACAGTTACAGTCAAAATTTTATTTTAAGAAGTCCCGAGTGTAATTATGCTTACTGTTCTTGGTAATACTTTTCAAAAACAAATAGTTATGCACATCAAAAGATAAACTCAAAAATGCAACAAACTTGCACGAAGACGTCAATAGCTGCTCCACTGACGAGCCCGTCGTTCAGGGCATCCACCAATTCCTGCTCATTGACAATACCTCCTCTAGCCACGTTAATCACTTTCACACCCTTTTTACACATTTTCAACGTCTTCATTGATATTAGATCTTTGGTCTGTGGTATTAATGGCACATGCAGGGTAATATAATCAGCAACTGGCCATATTTTTTCTAGAGGAAGCCACTGTACACCGCCTTTTGCAGCAGCCTAAAACAAAAGCGATAAAGTAAAGAAGTATGAATAAAATTCAGATCAATAAATAAAGTTGAACATCATTGATAAACCTCAGTATCAACAACGGGATCATAACCAACAACTCTCATCCCAAAAGCCTGCATCCTGGAAGCAACTCCCATTCCAATTCGTCCAAGTCCGATAACAGCAAGCGTCTTCCCAAAAACCTACAAGTGATAAGCAACGAGCTAAAGCAGAACACAATTTTTTTTAACACTGTAAACTACTACCACAAAAAAAGTAAAGAAAACAGTTTGTCCTGACCTTTCAAGAACCAAAAAACTGCAGTTAACTATAATATCCCCTAAAATTTCTAATCTTTGAAAAAAATGAAAATATTAATGATTGGTACCAAATAAAGCTCAAAAATATTGTTAGGTAAATAGGCGAAAGAGTGTAAAATTTTTTTTAAGACTCACTTCCTCACTCATAAATTCCCTTCTGCTCCATTTGCCTTTTTTCATCGAAGCATCCGCTGAAGCTATCTTTCTTGCCAACGACAAAATCAAGCAGCATGTTAATTCCGTAGCACTTCTCGAGTTCCCAGCTACAAAGCAGTTAAGCTCTAGTACACAAATGAAACGAAAAAAATTGCCTGCCTTCTTAAAATTTGAGTGACAAACTAAGCCACAGATGTTAGTCTGAATCGTCAACAATAAAACTCATTTTTCATTGCAGTACATTAGAACTGTGACATCCACAGTCTTAGCAATCCCTTCAATCCAAACTTTCATCGCTTCTTCATTGGTTGAGCACAGTTCAAAAGACTTCAAAAAAAAAAAAAAAAAAA